>JAJMLD010000147.1:0-13363 GCA_030569515.1 Barnettozyma vustinii | reverse complement strand
ATGATCCCACTCAAAAAGGAGTATTGATTCTTGAGTCTTGCACACGGAAACCAACCCACTCTCTAGCCAAAAAAGATAATGAGACAGAGATAAATCCCAGCTGGTGCAGAAAGGGGAAAGGAAAAGGGCCCATTTCTGAGGTCTCGTCACTCGTGAGTCTCTTAACCACCTGCCTAAACGGCCGAATTAGGAAATGCTAAGCAGACGGGCAAGACTTCCCTAGTTCGACATATGAAGAAGCCAAGGCAACAAAGAGACGACACAAACCAGATCGCACGGTTTCTGTGCAAAGGTGGGCTGAGCAGGGAGCCAAATAAACATATTTAAACCAACTTGGGGCCCATCCACCTGGCACTTCCTCTCGGTCAAGTCTCCATCAACAAGGAACAAAGAACAAAGAACAAAGAAAAAATGACCATCGCACAACAACCAAACACACTTATCGTCGTCGGTGCCGGGTTTGGAGGCATTGCCGCCGCCATTGAGTGTCGCCAGCGCGGCATGCAAGTGACTCTGGTCGAGAAGTACACCGACTCGAAGCAGTTTGGCGACATCATCGACTTCTTCCCCAACGGAGGTGTCATCATGAACAGATGGGCAGATGGCCGCATTGGCCGCGAGCTGTTGAAGAACGGGATCGACAATTGTGAGAAGCTCGAGTTCTACAAGTTTGATGGGGAGTTGGTGTATGAGGAACCATGGCTCGAGAAGGAGGATGACTACTACAAGCAGTTTGGTGGCCATCGTGGAGAGATGCACCAGATCGTCCTGAACTACGCGAAGGAGATTGGTGTCAACGTAAAATTTGGCTCCGGAGTGATTCAGTATTTGGATCTCGAGGACAAGGCTGGTGTCGAGCTGGCCAATGGTGATACCCTGTACGCAGACGTTGTTGTCGCGGCTGATGGTCCAAAGTCCATTGCACGCCAGCAGGTCTTCCAATTGCCAGACGTCCAGATCAACTCCGGGTATGCCATCTACAGAGCCTTCATGGAGTCCACTGAAGAGATGAAGGTCCACCCACTTTTGAAGGACCTGGTCACTGGGAAGGACAAACTCAAGGTCTGGGTCGGCTCCCATGTGCACATGTTGGCCTACTGCTGGAACGAGGGTCATGATATCGCTTGGGTCATCACCCATAAGGACGAGCACAACATCGAGGACTCCTGGTCATTCCCTGCAAAGAAGTCCGATGTGTTCAAGTACATTGAGGCCTTTGACCCATTCTGCAAGGATCTTGTGCGCTTCACTGACGAGAAGTCGATCATTGACTACAAGCTCGTCTGGAGGGACCCACTCGAGACCTGGGTCAGTCCAAAGGGCCACATCACCATCATCGGAGACGCTGCCCATTGCCACCTGCCAACTTCTGCCCAAGGTGGTGCCCAAGCCATGGAGGACGCCGTCTGTTTGGCCGAGTGTTTGGAATTGTCCAAGGGAGACGTCAAGCTTGCGCTACAGGTGATGGAGAGAATCAGATTCAACAGGGCCAACATGATCCACCAGTTCGGGATCAAGAACAGAGACCAGTGGCACTACATTGACTGGAACGCCGTGAAGAAGAACCCGGAGGAGATCTCGCAGGTGAGAATCGACTGGATCATTCGTTACGACATCTTGGAGCAGACCAAGAAATTCTACCCTCTGATTGTTGATGAGATCAAGTCTGGAAAGAAGGGCACCATCCAGGAGCTTTCTTTGACTCCGCGTCACGATGATATCGAAGTTGCTGCTTAGCCTCTGGTCTTTCACTTTTTCTATACTACTATATTTCTGTACCTCAAATTTCAAGTTTTTTTTTTTTTATCTTTATCAGATCTCAGTCTACCCCCTAGACCTTCCTAATCCGGAAATCCTTACAGGTAGATCGACATCGGTAGAAAAAAAAAAGAACCAAAAATTCCAGGACATTGGTTACCATGGTTACGCTTTGTTTACTCAAAATAAACAAATAATCTCCAGGTGAACGAAACACTTCTCCCTCCTATTGTTTACCCAGAAACACTCCAATCGGCGATATTTTGATTGGATCCACCCCTAGCACACCCAGAACATCGTGAGCCAGTTGATTGAACCCTCTATTGTCCTCCATCTGACATTTACTAACAATTGACTCATTTGTGGCACTTTTGGACCTTGTTTGAGCGGAGTTGGGTCGTCGACCGGCTTGGATCCAGTTCTAGCATTCAAGACCAACGATTGGCTTGATCGTGGTATCTGTGAGTATCTGCAGCACATCTGAATGCTCTAGAATGGTTACTAACGTGGTGGTTCATTTTTAGCCGGAGTTGTCCTTAGTCTGGGACTGAAACGACTGATTCTGTGCTGTGAGCAACATTATGGACTTCTCCAGGCTGATGACAATGATAGATGGAAACCCAAATTGTGGTAAACAAAATTAAATAGATTCCAGATCACTAGTGATGTATGAAGCAGACTTGTAGGAGAACTAACAACTTCGGCCAATAAGACTCATTCACTTGTACATGTCGGGACATCTTTCAAAATGGCCCCTAAATTTACATCCATACACCATTTGTCGCTTTCCCTGTAAGGGCGGGGCTAATGCGGACTGGCTGGTGATACGCTGCGATAAGCGCCCAAACTCCGATCCCAAAAACATAAGTTCGGATAGAGTCGTCTCCTTCTTTCCTTCATAATGAGACATACACAGCAAACAGCACACAAAGAGTAAAGAAAATGAACAAGAGCCAGGAGATGAGGCGTACCAGGAGCCGCTCCGGATGTTCCTGCTGCAAACGCAACAAGGTCAAGTGCTCAGAGACCCGGCCAAAGTGCCACCGGTGCGAGACTCTGGCAATCCAGTGTGATTATTCACTGAAGCTCAGGTGGAATAGTAGCTTGAGCAAGAGCAATACGATCACTGCTACCACCACAAGCATAGGAAGTATGGCACCCTCCCGTGTTTCCAAGCCGCAGTCCTTCTCCTTTATCAACACCACCTGTGCTACAAGACTTGTCAGTAGTGTCTCCAATGCCAGAAGAAAGAGCATAGAGACCCCAGAGACCGAGCCAGAGACTGATGTCGAAGAAGAGGCCCTGGATGACTCCTGCACCACTGAAGACTCTCCCTCCACCACCACCACTACCCCCACAGAAGCAGAAGCAGAAGCAGAAGCAGAAGCCGAAGGAGCAGAACTGATAATACGCAAGCCACTGACGCCTCTCCCAGACATCCTCCTCAACAGCGAATATTACTACGAGTGCTTCCGCTTTTTCTGCGAGCACACCTCCACAATGCTCGTCGCAGAGGGAAACTACATAGAGAACCCCTTCCAGAAGCTCCTGCCCAAGCTCGCTGTTGCAGATGACAGCATTTTGTGTCTCGTCCTCGCGTTTGGCTCCTGCCACAGAGCCTCTGCGGGGGGGATCGAGCAACCCATATCCATCATCAGCAAGCTCAGATCACGAAGTCTGCAATCAATGAAGCGGGCCATGGCCATGGACACCACTGGAAGTGGCAGTCGACAAGACAGTGACATCGTGCTCGCGATATTCATCCTGTTGGGATCCTTCGACATCTTCTCCGCAAACGAGACTGGCGACTGGAAGCACCACATCACCTACGCGAAAAGGATCCTCAAAGACCAGGGAGTCACATTCAAGCAGATCCACCGGAAGTTTCTTGACCCAGGACAGCAGACTCTCGAGTCAGACATGTCAATGTTCTTCTTTCGGTGGCTCGGGTACGTTGGCATCGTATCGTTTTTGGGCTCGCCGCATCTGAGTGCAGAGATCACAACGACACAGTCGAGCTACTCGATGGCAGATTTAACTGAGATCACCAGTGACAGTGACACCATAGTCATTGACCCATTTCTCGGGTTCGATATCAGACTTTTGCCACTGTTTGAGGGCATAATGCAGCTGATCAAGGAGATGCCCACTAGGTCTCACAGTGAGGTGATTGAGCGGGCCCTGCTCATTGAACATGCAATTAAGCATATTCACGCATTCAGTGAGAGGGAAAGATTCTACACGGCAAGTACAGCACTTTACTCTATTAACTCGATGACCTGTTACAACGCTCTACTGGTTCTTTATCGCCGGGTGCTCCAGATCGAGAGGAAGTCACCCTTGGTCCAAGCTCTTTGCCACAACATCAAACAGGAATTCGAAGAGAATGTGATTCCGGGTTCCTCTTCAGAGGTGTGTTCCATGTTTTGCATCTTCACTGCTGGTGTGGAGTCTGTTGATGAGTCACTCAGAGTATTCTTTGACGACCGGTTCTCCAAGATGATCTCTTTGACGAACCCGTGTGTTGGAAAGAGAGCTCTTGATATCATCCACAAGACCTGGGAGACTGGTCACAACTGGACAGATGTTGCTACAGACTTGATGGCATCGAATTTAACATTCACTTGATGAATAATTCTATACAGTCAATGATTTATACAACGGATACTCTTCTCTCCTGCTGGAAATTGTAAGCAGTGTCCCTTCTTCACTTTGGAGAACCCAAGGCCTTCTTAGCAACGTAGAAGGCCTTAGTATAGCCTCCTTTAGCCTCAAACTTCAAGGAGGAGCCCTTAGCGATGTAAACGACCTCACCGGCCTTCACGGAATGGGTATTGTTCTCGTCGGTGATCAAGAACTCACCCTCAACTTCAATGACATACTTGAACTCGTCGAATGGGTAAGTGAACTCCAAGACTTCACCATCAACTTGCTTGTAAAAACCAGCGGTGATCTCTTCACCTTCTGGAGCACTGGATTGGATGATGTCGCTGAGGAAGGAGGCTGGAGCGATCTTGGTGAGCTCGGATAGGGAACCCTCAGCGGCAGTCTTGACGGTGATTGGCATTATGAAGTCTGAAGTGGTAGAGTAGTAATTTGTGATGAGAAGTTGAAGAAGAGGAAGAAGGAATGAAGAGGGTTTATATAGCCTTTCCACAATGTTATCGAGTACCTATCGTCCAGTGGGTGGTCCCGATTAGGAATGTACAGGCCGACTCCCCATCCGATCCGCTAAAATGGGAAATAACTAAGATTAGCCTGTTTGGTAATTGAAGGAAATTCATAGCGACCAGGCTATTAGGAGAGTGGAGAGATTCCCCCCTTTCCAGTAACACTAACAGTTTATTGTAACTGTAGTAATTCTCCGCTGTCTACACAAGGTATTTCCTTTTTAGGTCAAAGCGCACATACATGTATAATTTCAGATCAAATACAACTCCACCTTATAATACCCTTACTTCTTTAGGAAAACATCCTCAGCCTCGACTATAGACTTTACCAGAATGTCCACCATCTTCTCCGCATCTGGCTTGGTGATGATGTAGGCCGGAGCCAAAGTGATGTGGTCGCCAATCTCACCGGCACCACCGAGAGCCATGATCGAGATACCGTTCTTGAAGGCAACTCCACCAACCAAATGAGCGTAGCCGTCCTCCAATGAGAACATCTCCTTGGTCTTCTTGTCCTTCACGAGCTCTACAGTCCAGAACCCACCGCTTCCACGGACATCACCCACAAATTGGGAGCATGGAAAGACCTTCTCCTTTAGCAGTTGACCCAAGTAGCTACCGACCTCTTCGATATTGGCAGTCAAACCGAGTCTCTCAATCTTCTTCTGGACCGCGAGTGCAACTCTGGTGTTGAAAGAGTGAGAATGGTAGGTCTGAGCACCAGGAATGTTGTTGGACCCTTTGGCAATGGTGTCTCTGACCTTTGGAGAGATCAACACACCGGCAATAGTCACAAACCCGGACCCTAATGTCTTACCAATAGACTGGATGTCTGGACCGACAAACCCCCGGGAACCATCAGCCTTTGGCAAGTACTTCTCCCAGCAGTGGAACGAACCACATCTGGACATTCCACACATGACTTCGTCCAAAAAGAACAGGGCCCCGTACTTGTGGCAGATGGCACGACAACCTTCCAAGTATCCAGGCAATGGAGGCTCCGTACCAATAGTGGAGCCCGATAAAGTCTCTGTCGCATAGGCAGCCACAGTGTCTGGACCTGCGGCAATAAAGGCGTCTTCCAACTCTTGCAACAGTCTGTCCTTGTACTGCTCCTCAGACTCATCTTCGCGTTGGAAACGATAGCGGTAGACCGTGCTCACTTTCGGTGTCTGCTCGCTGTCGAGCAAAATAGGCTCCCATGGTGAGATTCTGGCACCGGAAATGGCCATTGCACCCAAAGTGTAGCCATGGTACGAGTTCTTTCTCGAGATGAACTTGACTCTTTTGCGGTCATCCCTTTCAACGTGGTACTGATAAATGATCTTCAATGCATTATCATTAGACTCTGACCCTGATCCCGTGAAGATAGCTGCATTGAAAGCACCACTTGGGGATCTGTCGATCAAGTACTGGGCCAAGTCTTCAGCGTTCTTGTTGGACATGGCCAATGGGAACGAGTAGACACACTCGCTGGCGGCCTTTGCGATCTCAGCGACGATTTCTTCATCGCCATGGCCCAGGGCTCCCACAGCGGCACCGGTGCAGCCATCGATCATGTGGTAAATCTGGTCAGTGTATGGGTCCTGGACGGTAATATCGAGGCCCTTTCCGGCAATCACGTAGTGGTTCTTCTTGGAGACAGTGGCCTGTAGCAGGCGGGACTCGGAGGCATTGATAGTCATTGTGCAAGTTTGTTGGTTCTTAAGGGGAGAGAGAAGAGAAAGATGGAGATTCGAGAGTGGACAAGAGAAGGGAACCGCAAGGTTTATATAAACAGAGGTATAGATTCAAAGGGCATGTATAAATCGTCACATTCGAATGAGTCGAACCCCTTTCCACTCCTCCAGGCTCAAAAAGGCGAGGCCAGCCGCCATTCTCTGGGAGGACGCTATCAATGGGTTGGTAGAACTCCCTGCAATTTGTGGTAGAACTGCCCTTTTGTCCCTCCTCTACATCGGAATTGAAAAATTGTGTCACTTTGTTTGTTATACCTTCCTATTCGGGACTTTGGCGGGAGAGCGACTTATCTGCCTATCTCCAACATTACCCAATGGGGGAGGTTTAGCAGATCGGAAAAAAAAAGAGACCAGACACCCGAAGTAGGCAGTGATAAGAGATCTTTAAAGGAGAAGCAGGAATGCTGGTGTACACTGTCCACAAATTTGCGTGCTTTCAATTGTTGTGCGATAGTGTTTCCCTTTGGGTTGTTGATTATTGCTATATAAAAGGACTGCCTTCTTCCAGCTTTGACACAACAACGCTTCTGTTCTACCCTCTCCCAACAAACAGAAAGATGAGCTCCAGTTCGCAGATCAACAACGAATGGGCCAAACCGGTCTTCAGTACTGAGAAGATCCACCACATGGACATGATGGGCGACGACAATAACGACGCCCTCGACCTTGCACAGGCGGGATATGTCCAGTCCTACAAGCGTAAATACGGCCTCATCACAGCAATTGGATTCACTGTCGGAGTCAGTGGCACATGGGAGGGCATTGTCGGTTCCATTGGAAGCGCGTTGTCGCTTGGTGGCCCCACTTCGCTGCTATGGGGGTTCCTCTTTGGTGGCACTGGAATGTGCTTTGTCGCGGCCTCTTTAGCAGAGCTGGCGAGTATCTACCCAACCTCTGGTGGCCAATACCACTGGGCTGCAATGCTGTCTCCGCCAAAGTACCGCACTGCAATTGGGTGGGTCACTGCGTGGACCTCATTAACCACAGAATGGATCTGTGTCGTGTGCAGTGGCGCGAGTGTCGCAGTTCAGATCCAGGCCTACGTCGTATTTGCGAACCAGGACTACGATCCAAAGAGATGGCATGTGACACTGATGTACTGGCTCATCATCGCTATTTTCCTTCTGATCAACGTCTACGGTGTCAAGAAGATGCAGTACTTCAACTTCTTTGTGATTGGTGTACACATAACTGGGTACCTGGCCATTGTGATCTCTACACTGGCCACCAAAAAGGAACTCAACTCTGCCGCCTATGCTTTTGGCGGATTCTCCAACCTGAGTGGCTGGCCTGATGGCGTTGCCTGGTGTGTTGGTATCTTGACCACATCGATGGGCTTTTTGGGAATCGAGACCGCTGTCCACTTTGCAGAGGAGATCAAGGGAGCCTCAATCAACGTGCCCCGTGCAATCTTCTGGCCCGTTTTGCTCAACACGATCATCACGTTCCCCTTCTTGATTGTGATCTGCTTCATTGTTCCATCACCAGACACAATCTTCTCGAGTCCCGTTGCCAATAGTGCTCCATCGTTGATAATTTGGTACGAGGCCCTCCGCAACATTGGCGCCTCCATCTTTCTCAACTCGCTAAACACTTCGGTCGCATTCATCTGTGGTGTCTTCTCATTGGGATCCGCGGGCAGAATGACCTACGCCATGGCGAGAGACAAGGCTGTCCCTCACACTTTGGGGAAGATGAATGACAAGTACGAGATCCCCGTTGAGGCACAGCTCACTGCGGTCTGCTTCCCCTTCATCATCGGTTTGATCTATATCTGGAACTCCACTGCCCTGTATGGTGTCATGGCAGGTGTCACTTTGTCGTACCAAATCACCTACTTTATCCCCATCGCATTGACATTTGGTGCAAGAAAAAGAGGCCAGTTCGAAGGTAAAGGTCGTTGGAAGTTGGGGAAATACGGCTATCTCGTCAACGCAGTCAGTTTTGTCTATTTGCTATTCACTATCGTGTTTTTGTCGTTCCCAACCGTGTTCCCAACTGATGCAGAGACGATGAACTACGCCGTTGTGATTTTGGGATTCGGATGGTTCCTTTCTTTGGTGACATGGTTCGCCTACGGGAGAAAGCACTATCAGGGCCCCACGAAGGAATTGCAGGAGTTTGCTCTGGAGACGGTGATGTCACAACAAATGATTGAGGGCGTGGACCCGCAGGCCAGTGTCATCGAAGTGGCTGTGTCTGGTAAGGCATGATCTTTTTTGTCTTCTTTTGTCATCATTTCTTTGAATAGAGTCTCCTTTATTATACTTTCTTTTGTCGTCTTACCAGAGTCAGTAGACAGAAGTTAAGTAGCAACATCTCTTTACCGGTCGTCTGCTACGTCTCTGCCTCTCTGACTCTCCACCTCTCACATGCTGCCTACTTGCCTGGTACATAGGTAAGGTACTACCTTTTTACCTCCATGCCTAATACGTACGAGGACCAGAACCTTGCTAATACAGCTTTAGTGCTTTTCACGCCTACCAGTCAAAATACAAGAAGCTGTGGTATCCTGCCCGTTCTAAGGTGTAGCTTACATCTTTATCAGATTTGGCAGCCAACGAATGGACTCGAACTCATATCAGAGTTCTTAACAACTCCAGGTGCCACTTTTTTGACCTTTCTATTTTGAACATGCCGTCTGATACAGATTTAGAAAGAGTTCCCAGGGCCGATATCATGAGGACTCTCCAACGCTTCACCTCAAATTAATACGACCTGGATACTGGATACTGGGTAGTCGTAGAACCTAGGTCTATATATCATATTCGAGAGTCTCTGGTGTAGACTATCGGATTTCAGATAGATAACATAAGAAAATCTGTTAAAACAAAACCTAAACAGCGCCAGTCTTAACAACAACCTCACCGTCCTTGACGCTTGCACGCGAACCAGTCTGGTACTCAGCTTCAGCATAACACATACTCTCAGACAGCAAACTCATGGGCTTCGATATCATCCACTTGCCAGGCAATGTGAGTGACAGATGGAAAAGAAACAAAGAAGACAGCAGCAGCAACAGCCACATTTGTCATGTCGTTACCGTTGACAGTACCTACAACGAACACCAAAAATTGACCCAAAGACTCAAAAGACCTGATCCAGCCAGCAACGTGTGGAATCTCCTCTGATTTGAAGTGATAGGCTCCAATGACCCAGTATAGCCAGTTGAAAACCAGCTCACCTGCAACCTTGAAGACCTGGAATGGAACGAAGGACTCTGAGAAACGTGGGTTGCCGCTCCAGTCAATACCTGACTCTGGGTTTCTGTCAAACTGGGTCTGGATAATGAACGAGTATATGAAGAAGGAAACGATTAGACAGCTATGAAAGACCAAGAGATTCTCACCTTGAGCGACTTTTTGATTGTACGATCAAGAAGGTAACCCGCAATGATGTCTGTTGCTCCTGGGATCAAGGCCGATAGCAAAGAGTTCAAGGCACGGACGCTAACAGTGAAGTGGTTGCCATGTAGTTACTTTGCCATGTATTGAACAAAACACATGAAATCATTAGAGGAACCAAGCATAGAACTTCCTTCTTTCTCAAGACCTTGAATAAGAACAGGATACCACTTGTAGACTCTTCGGTGATGTTGGATCGTAACTTGGAACCGTCCTTTCTGATGACCTTCTCTGGCGGAGAGAGCAGCAAAGAGATGGTAAACCAAGGCACTGAATATGACAATCAACTCAATGTAAGTATTCCAGGAGAATGAACCAGCTGTGGATCCATTGATGTTCGAAGCCAGAGTGATTGCACCGGCAATCAAGCAACCAAACTTGTTCAAGAATTGCCACGTACCAACAAAAAACCTCTTTCATTCTCACTTGGGTACAACACGGCAACAGTAGCCTCAGAAGTCCAGAAAGCAGAAGCGGAGACACCACAAGTGGCGGCACCAAACATGATCAACCATTGAGTGCCATCTTTAGACTTCAGGTACAGGCCGGCTGACCAGAAGACGAAACCAATACTACCAACAGAAACCACTGGCTTAATACCAATCTTGTTGATAATAATAGCCCACACAGGGGACAATATGAACATAATGCCAAACAAAATGGAATTTGCGGTGTTGCTGGTGGTAACAGTGGCCAACTCACCAGCACCTAAACCTGCAATGGCAAAGTTATTGTGAAACGGCTGTCCTCAATGAATCTGGTTAAGTATACTGTATAGGTGCAGATCAGGGGGCCGGGGCACTTTATACCGCTGTAGAATTGCATAGCCGTTCCCACTATGTACTCACCTCTTTGTATAAATCTGTTACTCGGATACATTTTGATGGAAATTAAAACTGGTGGTTCCCAGAAGTGAGGCGTTAGCACAGTTTTTCCGTCTAATTTGGCCGTTGTACACAATTTTCCGGTCCTGAATTATGGTCAACACGGCAGAAAATATTTCTGCCGTGCGCCAAAAGTGGCTCGTCTCCCCTTAGCCAAAACATCGACACTTAACAAATATTGAACAGGAATTGTGATGGATGATGTCAGACTTGAAAAGCATCTAAATATGGTTTCCTTATCTTCCCCGGTCCATCGTTGAATAGAACTGGGGTATAAAAGAAACCATAATCACGTGCAACTAACCAAGAACAATTCCGTCACACAGTTTTTTCTCACTATACACGTCGACATACAAGCACTCAAACGATACTCAAAGACTCACCAGCCGATCCGAAAGTTGGGATACAGGAGAACAACCTTCTGTCTATGACCTATGACCATTCTAACAGTTTCTTTTTGAGAATCGGGATAGTCTGAAAAGATTTCTTCTTGGCACAGTGATCAATCTGCAGTTTACATGGAAACTGTTGATGGGATGGCATCCTCAGTTTGATTCGCTAAATAACAGCATTCTTTTTTTCTGTGGAAAGATTACACTTTGCTCGATTCCGGCTAAGGTAGTTGGACAGGAGTAAACACAACCAAAATAGAGAATTGGATCCGCGGTCCTATTCGAGACTCTCTTTCAGCAGGAAACAACTACAGACCTCATCCAAAGTTCAAACAAACGGCTCAAGTTTTGACTGAAACAGGTAGAGACTACTGAGAATTACAGAAGCATAAGTCGTAACATTCCTAGCTTTGTGGAGTAATCGAATATTTTTACCACTTTCAAAGATAGTAAGTACATCGTTCCTCTAATGTGTTTAAACAATCATATACATCGAAATAAAAAAGCTGGATGGATGTACATATATACAAGTCGAGAGATCGATCGATGCTCGATGCTCGAGTATTATACTGTAATATCGAAGAGACGGCCGCCAGACATGAGGCGATCAGTTTCTCGGCCCAGATAGTGCTCAAGTGTTCCTGGAGGAAGGTGGTTTTAGCCGTCTTAATTGACAAGTAATAAATTTAAGTGAGGGAAAATTTAAGATGATCAATTGATCTAATGGGATTGATATCCTGCATTGAAAATTGATGAAGATCAAAGCGAGCATTGATATCCAGATCTGAATCAATTTTGTAGTCATCTCTCAAGTAGCGGTCTAAGACCGACACGCTCAAATTAATTATGTCGAGTGATTTTAGATTTTACTAGGATTTCCTCCCTGTGAAATTTTATTAGACCTGGGTTATACTCAGTATCCAGGTCTCCAGTATCCATGCCCCAATAATTTACTGGTATCCACACCGTACGTTACTTGTGTTTGAAGCAAAAATCTAACACTGTACTCATCTGCAAAAGTTCATTAACCAAACGGCATCAAATGATCATTGATCAATCTCCATTGTGCTTTTCAAAGCTTTGGATAATACCTATCAACCAAGTCTCTATGGATGTAGTCATAAAATACTTCCCTGTTGTGCGAATAGTTGGGCACTCATCTTGTCAATCACAATACACTGTGCCGAGACTCTAACTGATCTCCGACAGCCATGTAAGCCAAATTGTCTTCAAGAATACAGACACGCTAGATGGAAGCAATGGAGTGAAGAACTCTGGTCGGATATCACTAGTGGCAGCTTTATCTTAGAACATAACAAGACATCCTTTCTGAGTTCCCAAAGATGAGGATTGTGCATGGTATATGACCCCAACTCTTTCTCATCGATAGACATGGCAACGGATAACTTTTATCCGTTGATATCCGTATCCGCTGCGTTGCAACGAGTTGAGCAAAATCTCCAACTCGTGACTCGCGAGTTAACTCAACGAGTTGGCTATCTTCAACTCGTTAACTCACGAGTTGCCTGAAATTATTGTCACGTGATCTAAAAGGGTTGAAAACTGAACTTCTTAGTAAATAAACACGAAAACGCGTCTCTGTCCAGGTAAATTAAAATGCCAGGAACTGAGAGTACAAGAGATCGGACTGCAGCCTTGACTGGTGAACCAGCTGAAGCCGAAGAAAGACTCTCTTATACAAGGTCCATTCCAAAACCTCTCCACTTTTATGCGGCTTTGAATGATGGCTTGGACATCAGTGAAGGGTCTGATCAGCGAACTAAGTCCAACACCAGACACTGTCCTGCAAAAGGCACCCAATCCGATGATGCAGTTTATACACTGCCAGGATCAGACTCAACTGATAGCCATCAATCGGTACTAACAACCATAGAATCGGCTCAACAGGCAGAAACTACTAGCGATTCAGTACAGAACCTGATGACACCAGCTGTTACTTCTGAATTTGCACTGGAAGAGACTCCAGAAGAAGAGATTGATGATTTAAATGTCACT
>JAJMLD010000146.1:0-13804 GCA_030569515.1 Barnettozyma vustinii | reverse complement strand
GGTTACCTCAACTAAGACTGGCGCTGGTACTGGCACTGCTTCAGCCACATCCACTCAGTCCACCACTGCTTCCATCCAGACCACATTCACTGGTGCTGCTCAGAAGTTGGTGATTGGTACTAGCTTCTTTGCAGTTGTCTTCTCCATCTTGTTGATCTAATCAACAACAGTGTGTCCTCTTTCTATATATGCGTTAAGATTAAGATATTACATTATTACAAGTACTAATGCCTTTATTACGCTGTATTATTCTCAAAGTTCATCGATTGGCACCACCAGACTAATGTTCACTTGATATTTTACTCATTCAAGTGGTCAGCGTAGCGAATATGTGAAACTACATAGTACATATCTAGCACAGTCTCCAGTACATTTGATCCCAGTTAAGCAAGAGAAAATCTACCGCGTTGTTAATAAAGAAAGATTTATCACTGAAGAAATCCATTAACCTTCATAAGTAGTTGGATCCCAAGCTGTAAATCTCTCATAAGAGTCTGGCTTGTTCAAAATCTTCTTGTCCTCTTCATCCAACTCGACATGGTCCAGCACGTTATGATTCTCCGCAATTCTCTCAACAGTAGCCGTTTGGGTCAACACAATGAATCCCTGATCATACGACCACTTCAACAAGATCTCAGACGGTTTCTTCCCATGTTTCTTAGCAATGCCAGCCAGCTCTGGATCATCAAACTTGGCACCTCTAGTCAAGGGGAGCGTAAGCGTCAAGCAAGATATCGTTCCTCTTTGCAAACTCCTGGATGTCAATGTGTGGCAGCCATGGCTGTAGCTCCAATTGGTCAACAACAGGTTTGATCTTCAACTCCGGCCACTCGAGCAGCTCCTTCAGGTGGTGGACACCATAGTTCGAGACTCCGATCGATTTCACCTTCCCGGACTCAACAGCCTCCTCAAGTGCCCTCCAGGTGCCCAATCTCTTCTCCCTATCGGTAATTGGGGCATGGATGAGGAACAGGTCAATGTATTCAATTGACTTGGCTAGGTCCAGGGACTTGGCAATTGCAGCCTTCGCAGCCTCGTAGCATGGGGTCATCGTGCCAGATCTTGGTGGTGTAGGACACATCTGATCTCTTCACTTCTTCTGGATGCTCGGAAAGGTATTGGGCAATGCCCTCAGCTGTCTCTTGTTCGTTGAGCTAGAGCTTGGCTGTATCAAAGTGTCTGCAACCCACTTTGAGGGCATCATAGACAATCTGGGAGGCCTGCTTCTTCTCGGTTCTAAAAAGGCCAAAGCCAGTGACGGGAATGGTGCGGCCGTTGTTGAGCACGTATCTGGATGCCTTAGTGATTTGTTTGGCCATTGCGGGTAGTTGTTGATAGTTGTCGATAGTTGTCGGTGGTTGAAGGCGGATGCTGATTAATTGGGGTTCTTTAAATATTATATGCGGGTAAATGATTCCCAGACATATTTAAGATGACACCTTTCTCCACAGTGCTGACTACTGAGTACACTGCTAAACACTCACAGATTCTATAATCAATCTAAAGAAGCATATATACACGACTGTCTACTTCAATTGCTCTCTCAAGGAGGCAATTTGCTTTCTGACGGCAACCTTAGCAGTACCACCAGTGGCAGTTCTTCTCTCGACACTAACCTCAAAGTCAAAGACATCCTTGACATCAGCACCAAATCTGGAATCAATCTTCTGGAATTGCTCCAAGGTCAACTGATCAATTCCGCTCAACTTCTCATCCTCGGCAAGCTTGACACACTCACCGGAGATGTGGTGAGTCTCTCTGAATGGAACACCCTTTCTAACAAGATAATCAGCCAGGTCGGTAGCCAACATGTCCATTGTTAGAGCAGCTTGCATCTTGTCGGAATTTATGGCCAGAGTGGAGATGACACCGGTAGCAATAAGGGCAGAGTGTGTCACGGTTGTCATACAGTCAAAGAGTGGCTCCTTGTCTTCTTGCATGTCCTTGTTGTAGGTGGATGGGATTGACTTGATGGACATGAGGAAACCAGCGAGGGAACCAAAGACACGGCCAGACTTGCCTCTCAATAGCTCCAGAGAGTCTGGATTCTTCTTTTGTGGCATCAAAGAGGAACCAGTGGAGTAAGCATCAGCGAGTTTGATGAAGCCAAACTCACCAGAGGAATAAATGATCAAATCCTCAGAGAATCTGGAAATATGGTTCATGAAAAGGGAAGACCAGAACATGGTTTCGACAACAAAGTCTCTGTCAGAAACGGCTGTTAGAGAGTTACCAATGACACCGTTGAAACCCAACTCTTGGGCCAAATACTCTCTATCAATTCCGTATGGGTGGCCAGCAAGCGCACCGGCACCCAATGGGGACACATTCAGACGCTCAATCACCTGGACCAGACGCTTGTAGTCCTCAGTGAAGTAGGTTGCGTACATACTCAGCCAGTGAGCCCATCTGATTGGCTGAGCTTTTTGCAAGTGGGTGTAACCAGGCATCAAAACGTCAATTTCTTGCTCAGCTCTAGTGACAATAACTTCAATGAGCTCCTTAACATAGCTGGCAATCTTGGTGAGTTCAGCACGGACGTAGATTCTCATATCGGTGGCGACTTGGTCGTTTCTGGAACGCCCAGTGTGCACTTTACCAGCGATACCACGGCCGATAATCTCACCCAATCTTCTCTCATTGGCAGTATGGATGTCTTCATCACCATCCTTCTCAACAAACTCACCCTTTTCCCACTCAGCTTCAATGACTTTTAAACCACGGTGGATCTCGCTCAGTTCCTCTTGGGTCAAGAGCCCAATCTGCTGCAAACCCTCAGTGTAAACTCTTGTTCCTTCCAAATCAGCAGCAAACATAATCTTGTCGTATGGCAAGGAGGCGTTGTATAGATTCATCAGTGGGTCAGTGGCACCAGTGAAACGGCCACCCCATAGCTTTAGCTCAGCTGGCTTCTCAGACATTGCGTGTGGATGGATGGATGGATGTTATGTTGAGCTTTGGAAGAGTTTGATGAGGGAGCTCTCGTTTATCAGAGGGGGGATCGATGATTCATATTTTCTTCGCGAAAACTCCCTAATATGGATGCTGACCGGGGAGAATTGGCAGGTGATCTCGACTTGTTCAAAGAAGGGTAAGCAGTGTAAACCCCGTACAGTTCTAAACTCCACGAAAAAGTGTTCACCCCTCGGACGATCTACTCAGGAGTCAGATAGCGCACATTTTGCTGCAGAATCTTGAAAAAAAAATTAAAATAATGTATCCAACTATTTCAGAGGTTGATCATAGCATAACAACAATTAATATCCATCAGTGGTCTGGTGCTATAGAGTTAGCAAAGACGATTGTGATACCCGGGGAGACATCACTCAACAAATTATGTAAGTTATGGAAGGAAAGCTTTAGAGTAGGCTGCAGCTTTCTGAGTTCAGACTCCTGGATGAAGGGTTTGTGAGTGCCGGTGAGGATGAATGGAGATGTTGGTGAAGAAGAAGAAGGAGAAGACAAAGAAGCTAAGGCAATCCTAAAGGGAATAAATTTGATTACTAAAACTGATCTGCCCGCTGCCAAGTTGATACAAGGCAACTGGCTTTCACGAATGTATTGATTAATCTAAGAAGAGCGGTTGAGAGGTCCAATGAGAAGACAGCTGTTATGAGATACCCTGATCTGACCAATCTTGTCAAAAACGAGAGGAATCCACTAAGTTTCTGCAGCAAACTGTTGAGTAAGGTGAAAAACATCCCACGAAGGTCTGTATTATGGAATCAATACTGTGGCTTGGTGAAACCGAGGTAATTATATCCCTGAAATGGGCAAACTCTTTGTGTGGGACTCACTAGTTATGGAGATTTTGTCAGTAATAGGAAACCTCATTTCAGTCAAACAAGGTGAATAGTGTGTTCCATCAAATTGATAGATTTTGAGCTGAGCGTGAATATGAACATCAAGAAGAAGATCAAGTCCTCCAGGTCCAATTTACTGTCAGTTGTGCGACTTGCAAGTAAAACCTAGTGTTTATTGTAGACAAAATTGAAGAACGTGGATTCTCTGTTTTTGCCGTATTCATGCGAGGAAGGTTAACGACGCTTTGGAAACGATGATCAGTGAAGGATTTGAAAAAGAATTACAACGACTTGAAGTTGGGGTTGGAAAAGAAGCTGGATTTTGTTTAGGGGATATCTCCAGATGAGCTTTTGTTGAATCTGTTCAAAGGCGTGGAAAAAGGCGATGATATTGTCATCCCATAACAGGAATCCACTCAGGATGATAGATTTTCGGAAGACAGGCTTTGAATCCCCCACTTGAAAAGCGCAGTTCGTACAGATTCTTAATACCACATGCGACTCTGATGGTTGGGCACTTGATTACATGGGATATCGCTTGAACTGTATTCCATTATACATATATATATACATTCCAAGATTGCACGTCTATGGCTTACATCTACCAGAGAATCTTGGATACAAGGAACAGTCTCTAACGGTGAATCTGTTGGTCAACCAAGCCAAAATTCTCTCAGTCCCCAGACCATAACCACCATGAGGAGATGTACCGTACTTTCTTTGGTCAATGAACCAGTAGTATGCCTCAGTGTCGATACCCTCTCTCTTGAAGCCAGCCTCCAACTCTTCCAAGCCCTCAGAACGCATGGAACCACCAGTGATTTCACCGACAGTAGGCATCAAGACATCCACAGACTCAGTGACTCTTGTGTCATCAGCACAACGCTTCATGTAGAATGACTTGATCTCAGCTGGAAATCTGGTCAATAGGATAGGAACGCCAATGGTATCAGTCATCTTACGCTCAGCAGCCTCAGCGATATCGTCACCAAACTTGAAGGTCTCGTCTTCCTCGTTCTTGATACCATTCTCGTTCAACCACTCTAGGGCGTGGATGTACTCCATTCTCTTGAATGGGAACGATGGAGCAACAAAGCCTGGGTTCAACTGCTTAATCAATGGGCCGGCAACCTCGTCTTCGAGAGTGTACTGGACAGTCTTAGTAATGACCGTTTCAATATGGGTCAAGAGCTCGTCAAAGTCCAAGAAGGCCAACTCGGCTTCAATATGGGTGTACTCGGACAAGTGACGACGAGTGTGGGACTTCTCGGCACGGAATGACTCTTGGATACAGTACACGTCACCTAGAGCAGGCAGACATGTCTCTAGATACAACTGTGAGGATTGAGTCAGGTAAGCTTCCTCGCCGTAGTAGTCCAGCTTGAACAAAGTTGAACCACCTTCAACTTGGGTTTGCACCATGCATGGTGGGGTCACCTCAGTGATGCCAAGCTCAATGTATACTCTTCTGATGGCCTTTAGGAAAGCAGCTCTCACCTTCATCACAGCAGAGATAGTCTCACCTCTCAAAACCAGGTGACGTTGGTCGAGCAACAAAGATGGGTCGGCACCTTCTTGAATCTTGTTAGTGAAGGAATCGTCACCCGATGGAGCGAGACCAACAATTTCGTAGTAGTCAACGACAAGCTCAACGCCACCAGCAGCCTGCTTACCTTCTGGAAGTTTCTCTAATGTACCAAACAAGGTAACTGTGGACTCCAATGTCAATGTCTGAGTTTGGTAGGCATTGGCCAAATCACCAGAGAGAACAGCCTGTAGGAAGCCAGTACCATCTCTCAAGACGATAAACACGAGACCTTTCTGGGATCTGATACGATGGATCCAACCAGAGACTTTGTAACGCCCACCGACTTTAGTGGCAGCATTGATCTTTCCCTTTTGGGCAACTGGGAGTGATTCATCCTGCTTGATTTCAATCTTGAGGGCCTCTAGCTTTTTAGCAGCCTCCTCCGCATCCTTTTGAGCTTTCTGGGTCTCAGCAATCTTAGCCTTCTCTACCTTCTTCTTCAGGCCTTCAGCGCCCTTCTTGGCCTTCTTAAGAGCAGATGCGGTAATCTCAGCGTAACCAGAGACGTCCTCCTCAGTCTTGAAGACGAAGACCTTAGCGGCATCTGGTGCAGCAAACAGGGCGTAGGCAGCAGTCTGGAAAGGGGAGTCCTGGGAACCGACGGCCTCAGCGGAGTCCTTTCCTGTGGCTTCGTGTACGTATATTTCAGCCATTTGTATGGATCGATTGATTGGCTTTTTTGAAAGATGTTTGTGTTCGGTTTGTTGTTGGCGGTTAGAGATTTTTTTTTTATTTTTTTTTCACTTTTCCCGGTTGTTGATCAGATGAGTCGATTGTGGAGGGGGTTACCCGGTGCAAGCGATAAGGCAACAAAATTCGCGAATTCTATCTGGTGTTTTTTTTTTTTTTTTTTTTTTTTTTTTTTGGGCCGCCAGCTATTATGAAAAAAAAATAAAAAAAAATCGCTGAAAAGTCAACAATACTACCTGGTTTTTCATATCAGATCAAGAACGCACATACATGTCCCTCGAATCTGCCCTTGCCGCTCTGCACATCAGTAGCAGCATCGCTGAGGCCTCTGCTGATGCGGCCACTACGAAGGCCCTTATCTTCAAGCCAAAGACGGCCAAGACAGCTGCTCCAGTTCCAGTTGTCGTCTTTGCTCTTCAATCCACCAGCACTCCAGCTGGCCTCATTGCCTCCAGTGCTGCCGTCAAGGAGCCACGTCTTGCTAAAGAAGAGCTCATCCAGGAGTTCTTCTCCGTTGGCCCAAAGGAGTTCTCCATTGCGCACGTGACCAAAGATCACGCTGGTAAAGTGAAGGTGCTGGTTGACTCTTTGATCACTGGCGATGCTGACGTCCAATTGTCTACTGAGTCTGCTTCTGTTGTTGTCAAGGGCTCTGCTATCTTGGACCACTTGAACTCCACCGGTGTTGAACTCATTACTGTTGACTTCTCTGCCGCTCCAGCGCAAGCTCCAGCTGCTGCACCAGGTGCAAAGAAGGAGGCTAAGAAGGAGGCTAAGAAAGACGCTGCCCTAGCAGACTCCAAATTGATTGGTATTACTGTCGACAAATACTTGGACTTCCCAGGCTGGTACCAGCAGATTCTAACGAAGGGTGAGATGTTGGACTACTATGATGTCTCTGGTTGTTACATCTTGAAGCCAGCTTCATACTCTATCTGGGAACAGATCCAAGCCTACTTTGACGGTGCTATCAAGAAGATGGGTGTCAAGAATGCGTACTTCCCAATGTTTGTCTCCTCCAAGGTGCTCGAAAAGGAGAAGGACCACATTGAAGGTTTTGCCCCAGAGGTTGCGTGGGTCACAAGAGCTGGTAAGTCTGAATTAGAGGAGCCAATCGCCATCAGACCAACTTCAGAGACCGTCATGTACCCATACTATGCCAAGTGGATCCAATCGCACCGTGATTTGCCATTGAAGTTGAACCAATGGAACTCTGTTGTCAGATGGGAGTTCAAGCACCCACAACCTTTCCTACGTACCAGAGAGTTCCTATGGCAGGAGGGCCACACAGCTCATTTGTTGAAAGAGGAGGCTGATGCTGAAGTCTTGAAGATTTTGGAGCATTACGAGTACATCTACCACGAGCTCCTTGCCGTTCCTGTCGTCAAGGGTAAGAAGACGGAGAAGGAAAAGTTTGCAGGTGGTGACTATACCACCACTGTCGAAGGTTACATCCCTGCCACTGGTCGTGGTATCCAGGGTGCCACATCCCACCACTTGGGTCAGAACTTCTCCAAGATGTTCAACATTAGTGTCGAGTCCCCAGAAGGTGCCGACAAGCCAAAGATTTTTGCATGGCAAAACTCTTGGGGTCTCTCCACCCGTGTCATTGGTGTCTGTGTCATGGTGCACTCTGACAACAAGGGTCTGGTGATTCCTCCAAGAGTGTCGCAGTACCAAGCTGTTGTTATTCCTGTCGGTATCACTGCCAAGACCACCAAGGAGCAGGAGAATGCCATTTTCGATGGTGCCAAGGCCATTGAGAAGAAGCTTCTTGAAGCAGGCATCAGAGCCATTGGTGATTACAGAGACAACTACTCTCCAGGTTGGAAGTTCTCTGACTGGGAGCTAAAGGGTTTGCCAATCCGTTTAGAGTTTGGTCCAAAGGACCTGGAGGCTGGTGCCGTCACAGTTGTCAGACGTAACGATTCCAAGAAGTACACTGTTGCTCTTGACCAACTAGAGACTGAGATACCAAAGATTTTGGACCAATTACACTATGACTTGTTCGCTAAGGCCAAGGAGGCCTACGACTCCCATAAGGTTATCGTTGAGGACTGGAAGGACTTTGTTCCTACCTTGAACAACAAGAATGTCATTTTGTCTCCTTGGTGTGGTGTAATGGAGTGTGAGGAGGACATTAAGGACTCATCTGCTAAACAGGATACTGATGATGATGAGGAGGTTGATGAGAAGGCTCCTTCGATGGGTGCTAAGTCCCTATGTATTCCATTTGACCAGCCAGAGCTGAAGGAGGGTACCAAGTGTGTCAAGTGTGGCGAGAAGGCTGTCAACTACACATTGTTTGGTAGATCTTACTGAAGTATACCCTTTTGTCATTAGATTTTTGTTTCCACTCCACTGATGTACAGTGTTTAATTTGACGGGCATGATCTTAGAGTTAAGTGTAGACAATGTAGATTGGAGTACTTTATTAGAGGAACAGAGATATCACTGCTGAGTTGTATCCTTCGAACAGGCTTTAACAGCACCCATGTCTTCTTCAAGAAGCTCTTCCAGTGGAGGGGACGGTAAGAGTAGACTATCCTTCGCATTCAAGCAGATTTGACAAGCATCTACCCTGCTTTTGAATCACACTCCTTTAATTGCGATCACCAAGATTCGTCCACTTTTCCACCCCCGCCTTCTTGTCATTGTCATCCTATTCAAAGCCAGAACGAATCATTGATGTCAAATCATAATTAATCTTGTTCACAGGTATACCACAGATACTAAGTTTCTATCTTCAGTGGCTTGTTCACTACATTCATTTGTAAATTCTTGTGATTTGGAAGACTTGAGCACCAGGCAACACTGATACCTTCTTTTGGAACAACAATCCCTGGTATATACAGTCAGAACCAGATACATTGTTAGTGCTGATTTTAAATTACAGAATGAACTCGTAGTAACCGAGTCTCTTTTCATGTTGTTGCTTCAACATATTTTCAAGCTGTTGCATCCAGCGATGATGAGTCGCAAACTCCTCAGCCAGGAATCTGAACTCAGCAATCGAGCCGGAGTCTTCCTTCCTTAATCGTGTTCAGTGATGTCTCTTGAATAACGAAGGTGTTGGACTTAGTCATTTCCTATGTCACGGGTCGACTTGGTGGCCTGTTGCGAGCTGCGATTGTTGTTGGTGGTACCCTACCTATCCTGACAGTTCATTGGAGGGAAGGCCCAGCCCCAAGTCTCAAATAGAAATGTAGATTTACATACTATCGCTACTATCTAACCTGCTCCGGACTTTTAGTTCACTCAATTATCTCTATATCCCTAAATTCTGGGAGTAATGTCCACCCCTTTCTTTCGGCATCCCATTGTCCAATTCCCTTTAGCATCGATCTGATCTTGGTCAGTTCCTGTTGTTCTTTGATTCTGATACCACAACTCTTCAAAATGCTAGCTGATTTGGCAAAGAAACCCTCCTGTTCAGACAAGTACTTGCGCATGACTTCAACCACTTTGACATCTGTATTGCTCATGGCATTGTTGGTCTCCTCCTCCTTTTGTTTCTTCATATTGGCCAAGATGGATAGAGAAGAGTTGTTGCTACTATTTGCACTAAGTAGTGAGCCTTGCAGCAATGGATTTTTCTTGATTTTGGACACCTTACCTGCACTGCCAAACTTCCCTGTAAAAGTAGGTATGCCAAGCCCTGCCTTATTAACTTGTCTTCTTGACGTTTTCAACGCTGCCAGTGCTTTCTCAGCAACTCTTCTAGCCTCACGGTCAACCATGTCCTGACTTGGTTGCGAGTGAGCAGACACCATGGAATCATGTTTAATGGCCTGCGTCTGTGATGACTTGAACAAGCCATCCATAAGTCTATCGTCTTCTGTCTCTTCTTCTGTCTGGTCTTTGAAAGCTTCCAGTTTAGAAACGCCTTGGATCTTCACCAAATCAGACAAGTCATCACGACCCTCATTGGCAGAAGAGCTGTTCAGTAGATCAGTGATAGAATTGTCATCAAAGTCAGACAAAGTAAACAAATCGTGCAACTCATGATTCTTGAAGAATCTCTTCTGATTTGGATCTTTGAGGATCTTGTCAGTCAACAGTTGTTTAAAGATTTGACGATGGTAAATTTTCTCCTCAATTGATCCACCAATGACAAGTCTGTAGATCAACACTTCTTTCTTCTGACCAAGTCTCCATGCCCTTTCCCTTGCCTGCAAGTCTGTGGATGGATTCCAGTCAGGATCGAAGATGATGACACGATCAGCACCTGTCAAGTTGACACCAAGACCACCAACCTTGGTAGTGAGCAAAAACAGATTGTAATCCTCATTATTGAACTGATGAATCAAATCTTGTCTTTTCCCAATGCTTGTCTCACCAGACATCTTCAAGTACTTGAAATCTGGACCCATCGAGCTGTTGAGAAACTTCTCCAGTATCCCCATCATCTGTTTAGTTTGCGAAAACAACAAAATCTTGTGGCCGTTATTGGTCCAGTTCGTGACAAGTGATTTCAATACCTGCAGTTTCCCCGATCTAGATGGATCACCGTAGCCAGGTGTCGTGTTTTTGAACTTGATATCTGCCAAATCAGGATGGTTGCAAATCTTTCTCAGCGTGTCTATAGACGCAAGGTACGAGTTGGCCTTGAATTCAACCGACTTGAGAAACTCAAGGTACTTCTCCTTCTGATACTTGGTCAGTTTGCACATGAGAACAAACTCCTGCTTTGAGGGCAAGTCTCTGGCGACATCAACCTTCATTCTTCTCAAAAGATAAGGCTGAATCAAATCCTTCAAAATAACGGCCTTTTGATACCCAATCTTGACCTCTAAATTACTTGCATTGGCATATCCACCTGATTTTATAGGTTGCTCAAATTGTTCTTGAAAAATAGGAAGTGTCCCCAATCTCCCTGGAAAGATAAAATCAAACAGAGACCAAAGTTCCACAAGGTTATTTTGAATAGGTGTACCTGATAAGATAATTCTATTGTGTGACTTGAGCCTTTTGCTCAAAATTGTAATATTGGAGTTTGGATTCTTAATTTTGTGTCCTTCATCAAGGACTACGTACCCCCACTCCACATTTGAAAGATATTCTTCGTAGATTCTTAAGCCAACATAACTGGTAATTAAGACATGCCCCTTTGTGAGCAGAGTATCCATCAACTTTACCACGTTGGCTGCTTGTTTCAACTGGTTAATGTTGACAGGTGTGTTATCACCACCCTCCATCAGCAATGCCTTCTCAAAGTCTTCTTCTTTGAAACCCTTTTGAGACATACCAGAACCAATGGAGTGCAGAACCATGGTTCTTAGAGGTGGCCACCAAGTATGAAACTCATTCACCCATTGAGTCATCACTGTTGCCGGGCACACAATCAACACAGGTTTATTCAGTTTGCCAGAGTGATGTAATCCAGCAACAAAAGAAATGATCTGAATTGTCTTTCCCAGTCCCATCTCATCAGAAACGATACCACCATGCGATTGGCAGTACAACTCATACAGCCACTGAACACCAGTCTTCTGGTAGTCAAACAGAGAGGGATAAATGTCACCTGGAATTTTGAAATCGTTGTTCAGAATGGCGTCTGGGATTGTAGGATGAGACTTGAGGTACTCAGGCACGTCAGCATTGTTGGAGTCCTCATGTTTTAGCAAGTTGGAGCGTCTGTGTATCCACGATTTCAAACGGGCCTGGTAGAATGACTCGACACCATCGTCCTTGTTTCGAATGTCATCTTCAGTCAATCCTTCAAAATCCTCTCCGTCACCATATTCATTAGCAGTGCCTGTATTTTCTTCTTGTTCTCCCTTTCTAGCTACCTGTGATATACCCGGTACTCTCAAATTCTGGTGTGATATTGCCGTCTGAGCTGCCTTATGGGTATCATCTTCATCAACAACAAACCCTGCAGTGTTACCAAAGGCAGTGATTTTGCCTGTTCGAATCAAAAAATCCTTCTCAGTCTCACCAGGGAGTTTTCCATCACCTTCACGCTGGTCCTGTCCCCCCACACCATTCTCCTTCTCTTCCAATCTGAGCTTGATGTCATCAATGTCTTCTATTGCTTCCTTCAGCGATGTAGTCTCCATCAACTTGATCTGTTTCCTGAGCCCTTCCTTCTGAGAGATCTTGGTTCGATGATTATTCAGTCTATCGTACAGCTTGCCCAGTTCATGCCGTAGCTTGGTGAGGTGTGCCTGAGCTTTATCAAGTCTTTTCCTATCTGATTCAATCTCATGTTGGGCAATCAGCTCATTAGCATTTGACTGGATCTTTTTTTCAAGAGAATCCTGCTCAACGAGCTTGATACCTAGTGATGATAGGTCGTTGCCGGCATCCATTGGGGAGCGATGGGGGTGAGAAGAGTTTTGTGTGTGGCGAGGATCGGCTTTTTTTCTTTCTTCTTTCTTCCTTCCTCCTCTGGTAGAATAAACAGGGTAACAAGAGAAGAACAAGGTACATGTACCTACTTAAAGAATATAGCTATATCTGTCTTCCTTTGCCTCTCATGAACTTAGATTATCGTAAACCAAATGAAGGTCATTATTATTTGCTTCGTGATCAGCCCTTTTACTGATGGGCGTCTGGGATATGAAATCAAACAATGAAACGATGGTGCTAGCATGCATAAGTGTGCTGGATCAATGGGATTTAAGAACCCACTTATAGTAAAGTATCTCCTAGTACTTTTAACGACTGATAAATTATAATCGATTTGCTGACTTGAATCTTTGATCTGTCATTCATGCCGATTTGCGAAGCATCATCGTGTTCTCTGTAAGTAACAACTTTCTGACTGAGTGTCTCAATGTTCCAGTATCTGGTTTTCTTATCTCACTTTCGTCATCAAGTTCAAAAATATATAAATTCTGGAACCTGTTGACTTTATATACCCTTTATAGAATAATATCTCAACATTGCCAGAACCAAAGCGAGATTTTAAATCTTCCACAGTTCTTTCAAAAGCACTTGTGCAAAGCGGTGTAATCTTGACGGACTTAGTGACCTCAGGGGTTTTGGATGCATAAGATACAAATCTCTTCTCATTCTTCAGCGATATTCTTTTGGTATCCATTTCTGTGGTAAACAAGCACATGTTTCAAATACTCATTCAAGTGATTGTTTTCCACTTGCATTGGGATTCTGAATAAGCCAAAACATGGAGTGAATAATCCATTTTGACAACGGACAAATAGCACAGAGTCCAACCAATAGATACTCGCCGTACTCAGAAGCAGTCCTATCTTTGTACATACCATGTGCCAATGCCATGTCGTAGCCATTATCAGCTGATCCAAAAAGTGAGGTTCGCCAGGTTCAAAGAGCCTCACTTTATCTTCGTTTCTATCAATTCTTTGCTTCTTCTGGCGAGAGGAAATTTCTCACAGATTGGAGATAATTATTAATTAGAATTTAGCAATTGTCGAGTCTTGAAATTATGAGATCCGTACACCTTCCCTCGCCAATGATTATCGGTATAGGTAGGACACTCCTGTAAATCAAACCCCGGATTACATCACCAATGACTCAGCATTATCTCGTTTTAAGAGGGAGGACACAATAGATTACGGAGGAAAATAAACACTATGAAAATCACGTGGTTTTCAGTTATATTACATAAGTTCTTATTAATCAAAAAGATTAGTGATTAGTGAGGACACAATAGATTACGGAGGAAAATAAACACTATGAAAATCACGTGGTTTTCAGTTATATTACATAAGTTCTTATTAATCAAAAAGATTAGTGA
>JAJMLD010000145.1:0-14016 GCA_030569515.1 Barnettozyma vustinii | reverse complement strand
ACTGTCACACTGCCCACATCGCCTGTAAGTTCGATCAAATCTTGGAGAAGATTGACAGACGTTCTGGTAAGAAGTTGGAAGAGAACCCTAAGTTCATCAAGTCTGGTGATGCTGCTATTGTCAAGTTTGTTCCATCCAAGCCATTGTGTGTTGAGGCCTTCACTGAGTACCCACCATTGGGTAGATTCGCTGTCAGAGATATGAGACAAACCGTTGCTGTCGGTGTCATCAAGTCTGTCGAGAAGTCCGACAAGGCTGGTAAGGTCACCAAGGCTGCTCAAAAGGCCGGTAAGAAATAAGCTGCTTGATGTCTTTTAGATGTTGAGTCCTTGTTTCGGTCTTTTATAGTTGAATATTATTATGTGCAGTATTTGAGTAATATTGTAGATACAGGTATCTCTACTACAGAGGATAGAATAACAAACAAATTATTAAGAGGAGGGATAGCACAAGGACTAAAAGAGTTGAATCTAAAGAAATGAATAAACCAAGCAAGTGAGATCACAAAATCGATCTCAAATCGATCTCAAACCAACCAAGGCAAACGCAGCATCCTGTTCGTCCTGCTTCAAGCCACCTTGTTTCTCCAGTTCCTGCACCTCTTTGGACTTCCCACCAACGCTAATGTTTACACTGCTATTGTTACCCGAGGTAAGTAACTTAGTTGCGCCCATCGAGGCCCAATCCTCCTCGTCAGTGTCACTTCCTAGGTGCATTTCATGATCTCTAGGCGTCTCAAGGGTGGACCTTATCGAACTGTGTCTTCTGTTGATACTTGTCTTGTTGGATGCACGATAGTAAAGTAAATCTGGGGAAGTTGGTGTCTGAGAGTTTGATCTCTTGGTCTTGAAGACAGGCTTAGTGATGCCTCCTCTGGACTGTCTTCTTGACGATGAGACTGATGAACCAACTGGAGGTGAAATCAATCTTGAGTTCAACTTTAACGGAGGAATTGCCTCTTCATCTTCAAACTTGAAGACACCATCATCCTCTTCTTCATCTTCGTAAAAGTCAGAACTTGCCTCTTCATCTTCGTCATCTGACAAGATGGCATAGTCATTGTTGAGGTCCACTTTTGGCTTCAAGAACTTATCGTGTTGATCAGCCTCGTACTTATTTCTCGTGATGGACTCTCTTCTGGCCTGACTGGCAGAGGCAGCAACTGTTGTTGCCTTCTCTTTGGCCTTGGGATCGTCATCCTTCATCTTAGCATTCGCCACTTTCATCGCATCTCTCTCCGCGGCAAAGTTCTTTTGGTCCACCTTCTTAGCTGTCCATTGCCCCCAGCCAATCTTCTCAAAGACGATAGAATATTCCTCACAGCCCTGGTTTAGACTGCTCATAATCAATCTTCTTTGCTTAGAAAGGGACAACTTTTCAAACCCTTGTAGTTGTTTCGATAGATTTGAAGTAATGTGTCTGATGGCCAATGGACCAGTCACTGTGAGCATATCAGCGAGTCTCTTTGGCGTGACCTGGCTCGCAATGGCAATTCCTGCCGGGGAAGATGTCGACAACGAGGTAACGTGTTTGGTTGTTGGCTTCTTATAAGTGGCTGATGTGATAAAGTCCGGTGAGTTGTTCTGGGAAACCGAAGAAGACAACATCACCGATTTCTGTGAGAAGGGCGATGTTGGCTGCAATGAGTCTGGAGACGCGTTGGTTGTTGGAGACATTGTTGTGGGGTTCTTGAAGCTTATCAGTCAAAGATCTAGCACACAAAAAAAAAAGAGAAGAACGCGTCAGCTTCTGGTGTGGAAGGTGAGCCAGTGGGTGGGCTGTATGTGATGTGTACTCCTTATACTTCGTGAGAGCTGGAAGGAGTGATACTATTAGGAATAAGCTTTACACCAGCCTTCTTGCAGAAGTTGTTCGAGGTTTGTTGTTCAAGAGAAAGTGGAAAAATTCATTGTTGTTTTGAATATTTATTTTTCTTTTGTCACTTTCTCTGTCATTCCACCAAACCCGTGGCAGTGCCCGCCGTGACTCGACAACGCCCGCCGCCAATACAATTATCGCGGTCTCGGAATTCGGAGACTAGTCCCATTTTGGGACTTTTCTCCTTCCTTCCTTCCTCCTCCTCCCTCCGAGACTAAGGGACTAAGGTCCTCGGGACTCGGGACTCCGGGGCTAGAGAGAGTCGGCAGTCGGTAGTCGGTAGTCGTTAATATTCATTATTAAGCACTACGTCATCACAAATGGAACTTTGTGGAAGATTAAGAATGTGCGTCATGACCCAACTCACTACTCACTCCCGATTATTTTAATTGGTTCAAGATTGGGTCCTGGAGATACAGGTACTGCGGGATATCCAATAGATTGCGCAGAACTTTGTCAGCTTCTTGAAATGTCTCCAAAAGCTCTTGAACGCCATCAAAGTCCACACAAGCTGGACTGGCTGGCGATGTGTCTTTAATGGGGGACAAATCTGCAATAGGCATGCTTACTATTATGTCGAACACATTCACCACACGCTCGTTGATGTAGTTTTGATTATCTTTGCGGAGTTTGACAAGTTTCTGTTGCAATTCAATCAACTTGTGAATGTCTTCGTGATCTGAAGGGTTATTGTGGACCATAGTCTTGACAGTTTTGTAGTGAACGTACTTCAAGAACAAAAGGATAAACTGATGGAACATACATTCTAATGAAGAGAATGTGTCTCTCAGTGTATGTAAGGGATTGGGTGCCACAAAACTGTTGAGAATGGACATGAACTCGATTAGAAGTTTCAAAAGTTTCTTGTCACTTTGGTGATAATGTTCAAAAGTCTCATAGTGTAGACTCATATGGAAAGATGTAAACATCACCAGTAAAAACCGAATCCGCTGCTTCTCCACAGGTTCTGGATCACAGGACAACTTCTGTCTCAGGAAAGTTGAAAACATGTCGAACTTAAGATCTATGGCCATCACTTCAGCTATTGAGATGGGTTTGTTGTGAATACAACGATCAACATTGAAGCCATTCTTGAGACGCAAGAGTTCAATGAACTCAAGCTCACCAAAATTGCTCTCATTCACAGGCAAATCTCTCCTCATGAGGCTGTTTTGCAAAATTGAAGGTCGTGAAGAAATCGAACACATAATAGCCTCAAGGAGGTTGATTTTGAGCCATAGAGATCCTTGAGTGATATGAAGACCAACAGAAAAACAATTTGACACAATCTGGAAGAGCATCTTCCATGCTTTGCTATAGTCAAAACAGTAATGGAAATAGTTCAACAAAACAATCTGAGTCTTTATGAGGCCAACAGTCTCCGTGGGTTGGGTTTTGGAAATCTGGTAGTAACTAGCCAACAAGTCTGTCAACTTTTGGGGCAAATCCTCTACTCTTGGGGCCTCAAGTTCAGAGCTAAGGGATTTCTTCAACACATCAAGCACAATCATCTGTAATATCATCATCTTTTCATCATGGTTCCACGCAGTAATTGTTTCATACTGGTCTAGAAAAGCCACTATTTCGGCATGATCAAACATATCGTTTAGATAGCTATATTTTCCTGGATCAAAGAACTCCTCTACAAAGCTTCGAATCAAACACATATTCTCTAATGGGTCTCCAGTCAAAACAGGTAGTTTCTTCTTCTCAGAAGTAAGGGTTTTAGTTTTATCTGTCTTTTCCAAGTCGCCAAAAGTGGATTGTTCCAAAGACGCAATGCTACTCGTCCCGTAGTACTTCGATCGGGCCTCAACTATAGTAGCTGTACTTATAGGGCCATTGCTGTCAAAGATGGATATCAGATCTTCACTAACAGTGAGTTTGGCTTCCAACTCTCTAATTCTGGCATGACATTGATCGATATCAGTGAGTGCATTGTCTTTCATAGGCTTTTCAATGCGGTGAACCTCGATGGAGCGGAACTTGGCTGGATAGGTGCAAGAGACGCCCTTTTTAACGCAGTATGAGCACTGTGGATGCTGCTTACCACAGCGAATCTTCCTGCGACGGCATTCAGTGCAGGAAACTGGACTGATCATGGTTGTCAAGGTTGGGAGATCATCAACAAATTGAAAAGGATCTAAAAGGAGGAGCCGGACATTATATTATGATTCCAATTATCACGGAATTCCGGGTGGCGACAAAAACCAAACAAAACAAAACAATTATCAAATCGAAACAATGAATTTAAACAGCTAACAGCAAGCAAATGATCGCCAGTTTCGCACCGACTCGACTCGCCTTGGAGTCTGAGTCCGATGAGCGGATTCAGGCGCTTCTGTTCAAAGCTTTCCCTCTCCTGTTGGTGCTGGACGCCATTCTCAGCTTTGTCCTAAGTGTCTCCACCACTTATTACCACATCTTTGTCAAGATTGCACTCTACGTGCTGCTTTACAACTGGCGTATGGGTTACCATCTTATGCCACTTCTGTTGACATTCATCTACTGCAATCTCAATTTTTTTGTCAACTCACTTTATTTGGACATTTACCATGATAGCCCCACAATTCACGAGATTATGGTTTGTCTAAACAACTTGCTCATCAAGTTTCAGAGACTGAGCAAACTTGTTCAAGTGCAATTCAACGTTATGAACTACTTGCTGATCCTATCTCCGCTTTACATCCTTCTGATTCGTTGGGAACTCTTGGATTTGAGACTGGTTGTCCTGATCAACACTGTCATTATGACCAATATTAACACAGATTGGTTCATTGCCACTCTACTCTTACTGCGACGTTTCAAATTCTTCAAGCAGTTGTTGTTGTTGGACACGCAGGACCCATTGGGAGACTTTGTGATTGTCAACTCCCTCAAGGAGAACCACAAGATTATTCAGTTCCAAATCAGACACAACCAACGACGTCTTGTGCCCATCTTGACTGATTTCCATGACGCATTGTTCCCCTTTGAACGCAGCACTTTCACCAATTTGCAGAATGCTGGTAATTACGCAGTTGACAAGGTGCCTTTTAGCAGCATTAACTTCAAATGGCTCGACGAGACTTGGAAAGTTGAACAAGATTGGGTCTATAGTGACTACTTTTGGCTCAATAAGTGTGAGCCAACGCATGCAATGGCTTGTACGCGGTCCAGAGTCCTCCATAAGAAGGCTATTCTCCTCGATAAGTAACAGCTACAAGTATTCCCATGCATTTCATGAACATACTTTTTTGTTTGTAGAAGAGAAGAGTATACATCCCTAACCTAAAAGACTAGAGAGGAGGATGAGTCCTAGTCAAACGAACTTGCCATTTACAAAGATGGGAAGTTGGACTCGTTGAATTGTGGGCCCTTTGGCTTGGAGTCCTTTGGAGCACGGGCACCCTTACCACCTCTGGCTGGGGCACGGCCACCTCTTGGAGCTCTGTTGTCTCTTGGAGCTCTCTCTCTTGGAGCTTGCTCTGGAGTTAGAGCCTCAAACTCAAAGAAGTTCTTGGTCTTTGGGGCCTTAGTTCTGGTGTTCTTGGTCTTGGTGGCCTCGATGAAGGACTCTTGGGTCTTGACGATAATGTCCTCCTCGTTGACACCCTCAATGGCTCTAGCAACGGCAGCTGGCTTAGCAGCGTTGGCAGCTTGCTCAACCAAGTAGTCAGCGTAGGACTTCTTGACCTCCTTTGGCTCCTCAGAGGCAGCTGGGACTTCCTCACCATCCTCGGCAACTGGAGCAGTTTCGGCAGCCAACTCGGACTCACCGTCAGCAGTCCAACCCCCTTGCTTGATCTTCTTCTCAGAGTCGGTCTTGAAAGATCTGGCTTGACGGTCAGTTCTTGGCTTGGACTTTCTTAGGGCAGCCTTGTCATCAACCTTTTGGTTTCTGTTGGCAGATCTACCAGCAGCCTTGTCCTTCAAAGCAGCCTCATTACCGGTAAGTGGCTTCTTACCACCCTTAGATCTGGCTGGGTCAGCAGTGGCTGGTGGGACATCAGCCTTCTTGGAGGTGGTGGTCTTCTTGACAACCTCCTTTGGGACAACTGGAACGATGGAAGCGTCCTCGACGTCGTTACCTAGTAGGTCAAATGGGTTCTGTACATGTCTTGTTAGTAATTGTAATTCACCTTAGGTTGGTTTAGGGATATTCTTGTTGGTTCATAAAGAGCGGGTAGTAATTTAAGGGCTTTAACCATTAGGTTGCCATTAATACAAACCACCCCGCAAAAAAGCTAATCACAGCTATCAAAATCAGCCATTTTGAAGCAACAAGTGGTCCCCAGGGCAGCATTGATCAGCGCCAGCCCATTTCATGCAAACATACACTCATCTTTCGGGATAACTTTGGTATAAAGTTTCTGAAACCTTTTTTAAAAGAATTTTTCACTTTTCAGCAAAAGCTTTTTTTTTTTTTCCTTCGCCCACAAAATTTTCAGCGTCGACGAAAAAGTCAACACCTGCGGGTAAATTTCATCACGCTCTTTAGCGGTATCTTGGCGTAAACTTCAGCACAGGGATAAACACATTTTTGAGGGTCCGTGTGAAACTACTTTTGAAATCACTCTTTTTTTTTGTATATATAAACCTAACGAGTGCTCTCATGCCTCTGTTTCAATGTACACGTCACCAATGCGAGCTAAAAATGCCTTGAGGGCACTTCTGAGCTCAGCTGGTACACTCTTGTCCAAAATGTCCAGCACTAAGTTATAAACATGTGGAACATTCTTACTGAAGTCGCCTTGTTCCAATTCACAGAAGCCTTGGAGAATCTCAACCACCACTGGTCTCCAAGTCACAACATTTCTCTGCTGTGTGGTGTCATCCAATTGAACATATCTCTCCACAATGGAGACACACATTGGTATCAAACTTGTGCTAATCATCTCTTTCTCCTTGGCTGCAACCTTGTTGTGGTCCGAGTAGATGTGGAAGTTCACATTGATGAAAACTGCAGCTGCAGATGACTCCTGTTTCAATAAGTTTGGTAACTTCTCCACAATGCCAGCATCCCATAATCTGTGTCTGAGTTCGTAATTGTCGTTGAAACCTCTGGCAAATCTGAATGACTGCTCCAGCAATGCTGTCAGTCTGTGCAAGTACTGATATGATACCAAACTGTAAAAGTCTTCATCTTCAAACAATTCACTCAAGGTTTCAATCATCAACAACTGCAAAATACATTTGATGACAATAGTGTCCTTAACCTTGGCCTTGGAGAAGCCCTTACTGTGCTCATTCCCAAAGTCAACACCATTGGAATCCTCATTCTCCTGACTTTGGGATGATGGGTCTGCTTCAACCAACTCCTTTGGTGTCGTTAAATCAAACAACTTTTCAAAAGCTCCCACAATCTTTCCCCAGTGTTCATCCGTGAAGCTCTTCATATTCTGGGTGATCAACTGTTGTAAGCATGATCTACCAATTCTGGCAATGGTGTCATTTTCCTGGCAGATACAAGAGATCAGCAGACCCAAGAATCCATCAAGCATCTTCGACAATACGCTGAAGTAATGTGTGAATAAGGCAATCATGTTTCTCAATGCCTGGATCAACGTGGTGGACAGCCAGACAGACAAATCATCATGACTGTTAAATTGGTTGATCTCCCAGTGTTTACTTAAAACACCAAAGATTGGGAACAACAGATTCACGCAAATCTTGTCCCAGAATTGTTCGTCAAACATCTTACCAAATTGAACCAAGAGATCAAACAACAGATTCAATGCTTTGGATCTGATCTCCAAATCTTCACCCTTCATAATGACTTCGTTGAAACTGGATAAAGCTGGGTACCAAAACTCCTTGAAAATGTCTTTGTTAGCAAGATGCTTCAACTCATCATTCTCATCAAATGTCAAACCAGCAATCTTCGAAATGATCACCTTAAGTTTCTGCAAAGTGTGAAGACTGATTTTCTGGTACTTGGTATTCATTGCCAACTCCTTGAAGACATTGACAAACTCGCTAAAGGCATCGTCAATGCTGAAGATGACATTAGAGTAGTCTCTGTAAATAGCATCCACAATTTCATAAGTCTTTTCCACAGTAACTTGATTGGAGTCTCTCGCAGTGTAGCTCAATACAGCAAAGATAGACTTCCAACCAGATTTGATCTTCGATCCCTTTAATTGAATCAAGTTGCCCAAACTGCTCAAAACCATCTCTGTGACTTGTTGGTCATTGTAACTCTTCAAGATATGGAAGAAAGGCTTCAGGAATTCCTCCTGGAACTTGAAACCTGTCAGCTCTTCAATGTCTAGGAATCTCGTACTCAACTGTCTTAGAGAATCAAGTGCAAAGAACACAATGGCTGGGTTGTGCTTGGTACCAATGCTGTTGAAACAACTAGCAATCACAGCCCAGATAGGAGACCATTCCAATCTGATACGACCCATATTGTAGTAACAGACATCAATCACCTTTTGCAAAGAGAAAGTTCTTGGTGTAGTACTGTCCAAAGAAGACTCAATCTCCTCATTGGCCACCTCAGTCAATGCAGTAATGAAGTCAATGATACTGTGTGCATTCAACTGGGAGGATTGTGTAAAGATCTTGTCAATCAACACAACAACTTCAGTACTTAGCAATAGAGCGCCGATTTCTTGATCTAAATGCTGGTTCTGGTGATTGGTTTGAGCCTGCTCTGTCAAGGTAGCCTTTTTTCCAAACCCAAAGAAGAAACCATTGTTCTGAGATGGGCGTTGACTGTCTAGAGAGGTTCTATGGACCCTGGCATTTACCACATCAGGCAAAACATCGGCCTCGACACCCTGGGCAATCAATTGCAATCTCTCAATCTGGGAAATAACAGTAAGAATGTCCTTCCATGATTCCTTCAAATTGTCACCGTACACTTCGGCAATCTTCAACAACAAGACAACAGCATCCACATTCTTGCGCTTTAGCTCCTTGACATTACCCAAGTTAGTGAACTGGACCAAAGCACCAATGAAAGAGGTTCTGGCATCATCCAAGTCAAAAATAGCAGCGATACTGACAGAAAGTCTCAAACCTTCCAAACAGGTCTTGATAGTCTCCTCATCGTCAAGATCTTTGAAAGGCATAGTCAGGACAGCCAAGAATGACATCCACAAAGTGTCAAAGATCGACTTGACGTGTTCAATGTGAGATGCTGAGTAATAAACGTCATTGGCGCTCTTGTTCTTTCCCAAACTTTTGAACAATTTCTCAGTCTTGTTAGAGATCTCTTTAGTAGCTTGGTTGTATGCCTGTCTATTGATCTCCCTGTTACCATTGAAGAAGCCAAAGGACTGTTGACCACTTAGAACACTGTTATCACCAGCCAATAGAGCTGCATGTTGCTCAGACTTCAAAATGATCTCCTCGTTAGCAATCTCGTTGAAAATTCCAGTTAGGAACTCTGGGCTCAAATCTTGATTATCGTTGATACCTCTGTTGTTCTTGATGAAATCATCCACAGTCATTCTGTTCTTTACGCTGACAGAATATTGATCAGTGTTCAACATGATAACAGAGTAAGCCAAAATGTATGCGGTGTCAGCAGTAGCAAACGTACCCGGATTCCCATCAATGTATCTCTCAGCAAACTTCAACATGAAACGATCAATCTTTTGTGCTTCACCAGGAAGTCTAAAGCTTTGCAGAAACACTCTCATGGCATCAACAAAGGAGAGGCCCTTGAACTCCATAGAGTCAACGAAGGCATGCATGATATCAATGTTGTGTTGATCACCAACTCCAAGATATTCACCAATCTGAGTCTTGTCCAATCCAGGCTGTTCAAGCAAAAACTTAGAAATGGCAGGAGGGGAGTCATCTTCAATAAACCCGCCCTTGATGAGGACGCTAATACCCTTCTTTGGCTTGAAATTGAATTGTCTAATACCCTCTTGCAAGGCAGTCTTACGCTGCTTCAAGTTATTGAACTCTTCTGGATCATCAATTTCATCATTGGAACCATTGACACCATTCATTGGTGTTTGATTGCCAGAACCAACAGTACTGGATCTCTTTCTTGCCTGAAGATTAGCCATTGATGAGGTTCTCCCGTGGCCAAATTCTTGAGGAAGACCCTTTTGAGCCCAAGAGTTCAAGGATCTCAAAATGCCCACGATGCAATTCAATGAGGTGATCTTTAGAGCATATTCCACTGGGAATGGTAATGAGTCAGCATCTTTTGCTGAAGCCAACTTGGAAATGGACAACATAGGCAGTTGAGATAAGTTGTAAGTGGCAATGGACTTATGAGAGTCCTCTCGGTAAGAAGCCAATTGCTTTGGCGAAATCTCAACCTTGGTCAACGCCAATTTGGTCAAGTGATCAATCAACTTCTCGACAATGTTGTCTTGATTAGAGTCACAGTCATAGTTCAAGTAAAACTCAATCAAGGCTCTAGGGTCATTACTTAGTCTCTGCACAATCACCAAAAAGTATCTCTTTTGATGAGCAGTAGAAGTCTTCAACTCAGCCACTGGGAAGTAAATCTCGTTTAAAAACACAGGAATCTCCCTCTTGAACTGTGATCTCAAATTTGAAACAATTAACCAAAAGATTTCAAGTGTCGTCTCGAAAACAGGAGCAATTGAAGATGCGGCATTTCTGGCAATGGCCAAGCACACATACTGTCTGATGGCATCAGAGAACTTGATTGGTTCCTTCGCTGACTTAATTTTGACATTATTTGAAGTGAAGATGTCAATATGTTCCTTGATCATAGAGTGGATGATGTGAAGCGAGATCAACTTGGAGCGAACAGAGTGGGATCTCATATCCAGTGAATCATTCTCCAAACTCTTGGTTGAGAGTCTGCACATCGCTCTAAACAGCAAGAAGGCATCCTTAATAATCAGATCGGTTTCACTCTCATCAAGGCTGTCATCGTGGTCCATGATCCTCTCCTGCTCTGTGTTCAAGTCATTCAAGTTTTGCAACGTCAATGGCGCTTCCTCAGCGGAGGCCTCAAGCTCTTCGTCTGGGTTGGAGGAGTTGATGGCAGATTGGGAGTCATCGATAGGCAGCGATGTAGAGCTCTTTCTGATTCCTGTGCTTGATGCAAGTGCAGATAAACTTGACAGTCTCAAGCTTGAGGTCTTCTCCACTTTCTCAAAGACGACATTAACAATCTGTGTCAAACTGGCCTGCGCCATGCCCTGATTGATCGGTGATAATGACAAAATGAAAATGTTGTAGATTTGTCTCACGGCTCTTAGTAGTGTTTGACCATGTGGAGGGAATTGCTCATTCAAAACAGCTGCCAACAACGCCCTGACAGCTTGCACTTCAATCTTAGGATCGGTTCCTTCGCCATCAAAACTACTGGCTATGGTTTCAACAGCAGCATCAATCAACGCTATTGATGCTGAGTTATTATTAGTATCTTGCTGTTCATCAGGATCATTGGAGAGAGGATTGATTTTGGTCTTAGATCTAGGAACAGTGATTGGTTCAAACAACTGAAAAGTAAAGATTTTAGCGAAACAATCCAAAGCCAGAACAACAACATCAACAACTTTACTCTCAATAGCCAGTCTCAGTGTCTCAAACACAGTGAGGGTATCAAATCCATCATCGTTCAACTTTTCAAGAGTCTTCTTGGCTGATTCAAGCAATGGCTCCAACTTCCTGACATCCTTGTGTTCTGTGACTCTAGTGATAAATGTCTTAACAAAAGAGATGTGAGTGGTATTGCGTGAGGACACAGAAGCATTGGAAATTATCGAAGCTGTTCTGGAGTGTCTACCAGCAGGGAAGGGCAACGGCTGTGAATGTGTTCTGGTTGGAGTGATCGGATCAGTTTCAGAGGAGGTTGTAGTGATCTTCGGTATGGCCAATGGAAGAGATCCAGTCTGCTCTGAGTCAGCAATGTCCTCCTGTTCGTCCTCCTCGGGATGAATATTCTCCTTGTTTGTAGCCTCCGTCTCTTGAGCAGCAGGCGTCTCTGGATCAGCCTTTTTGCCATTAGTTGCCTCCTCCTTTACAGAAGTGCCATTCGTCTCGGTGGAAGGTTCAACTTTGGCAGTTTTAGGCTCATCAACAACATCATTCTTCTCTGTAGAGAGAGTGACCGCCTCTTGCTCTTCTGACATAGTGATTGGTGTATCTAGTGTATTCAATCTCTTTGACTTGGGAATGGGATCTTATCGGGGCTTAGAAAACGACGCCAGCAATCAGCGGTTCAATAGTGAGCAAAGGCGGAAAGTAATGAGATGTGACTGAACTCTCTCTAGAACTTCAGATCACTGTCAAATTGAAGTGATTATGTGCTCCAATGGATTAAAAAGAGCTGTCTTTTCTGCGTTCCAGAACCTCTATTGTTTGTTTTGGTTTCTCTTTTGAAGCGCTGGCAACAAAAAAAATCATGAAATTCTTCCTTGTGAATTTGCCGGGTAACTCATTTAACTACGTAGCACTTCCCGATTTAGGCGATAGTTTATATCCACTATATCGAACGTTTTTGGATGGTGGTTTGTACATTTATAGATCTTTAGAAGTTTGTGTAATCTGTAATCATAAACAAGTTCGTAAGAAAGGTGCCAAATAGAATGAATAGGTGCCTTTTTGAATCACATCTTGAACTCTTGAGCAACTCGTTTAAAGATATGGTGGGGAAGAACTTCATCGTAACTTCTTCCCTTCTGGTCCACAATCATTCCAGATTCCCAAGTCGATCTTTTACGATCCAGCATCTGGCCACCAAACTCCGTAAGCCCATAAATGAGGTTTTCATTACCAATATGGTTGACATCAAGTTTGTTAACACTGATATTGGCAAGATCATACAAGATCTGAGCTGTTAGCCCCCATAAATCCTTAATATCCTTGTCCTTGTGTTCTTTTAAATCATCAATGAATTCATCATCATCTGAGCTGAGATCTGCGATCTCGTCTAGCCATTCAACGTCATGGTCAGATTGGGTTGGATAGTAGAAATGCTTTAATGGCCACTGGATCTTACCCCATCTGTAAATTCTGTTTGAGCACTTCAAGTACTCCTGTTTATGGTTCTGGTCTATCAAATCTAATAGTGGGACACTGAATATAGAAGATGTCTCTCCTGGGTTCAACAACAGCTTGAGTTGTTTGATCTGATCGAACTCTCTGTTCTTGTCCAAATATGTCAGAATGCCCACTGTTGGCTTCACGCTGAGAAATGTTCTGGACAAATAACACGGCATCGTCGTCAATGGAGTGAACTTCAGTCCCTGGTTGCTTAACTCGGCATCATACGGGAATCCAATCTCCTCAAAGCACTCTCTGCGCGCCATTTCCCAGTCTGTTTCGTGCTCATCGTCTGCCTTACCACCAGGAAGTGATACATGACCTGAGAAGTTGTTCAACTGGCGGGAGCGTTTAGTCAAGAGAACCCGAAGCTCGCCATACTTTCCCACGAAGAGGATGACCATCACAGCAGAGCGTCTGAGTGGCGGCCAGATCGAGTTGAGTGGGTAAGCTCTGTGGTGAGTGTAGTTGGCGATGTTTGCGAGGAGATCGGGGATTGAAAGCATTTCAATTCCAGTGATGGTGATTGGTGAGGGGCTTCTCAAGCTGGCAAAAGCCCTGTTTAGCGGATCGGAGGCGCTTTAGAATGTATTTAGAGAGTGCTAAAGTGTCAGCCTTTCGTGTGCATTTCTCCAACTTTTGGAGGAACTTCGGCTTATGTAAGTCAGCCTAGAATTGGTAAGGCCACGAGAGTGGAGAACCCTGCTCCACGATGTTCTGCAAAATCAATACAGGATAAAATGGTGATCTACTTGTGCTAGTGTGATTCATAACTCTACTGAGACTTGGGTGTTTAATTCTAAATAGACATGGCAACGGATAACTTTTATCCGCGGATATCCGTATCCGTATCCACTTTTGACGGATAACCATCTGGTGTCCCCCATAGTTAAGGGGTATCCGTCAGTATATATACGCATAATGTGCGTACTGCATGTTTGAGTGATGAAAATTCCAACATCTGTTCTTCGGTAGGCTAGAATGGCTCTTGAAATGCTAAATAACCTCTCCGTCGATGTAGAGGTTACTGGGACAGTCAGCACAATCTGGGAAAACAAGAATAGCTTTGGGTATGCACATGATTGATTTTTCCAGTATCTCAAGATATCAAAGCCCTTCGAACTCTGGTAAACCCAAGATTCTTTTGGCCTCAGTAGTGGTTCA
>JAJMLD010000144.1:0-14367 GCA_030569515.1 Barnettozyma vustinii | reverse complement strand
TACAAGTTGAATTTGAATTGAAATCTGAAGAACAGATGTTGGAATTTTCATCACTCAAACATATAGTACGCACATTATGCGTGTATATACTGACGGATACCCCTTAACTATGGGGGACACCAGATGGTTATCCGTTATCCGTCAAAAGTGGATACGGATACGGATATCCGCGGATAAAAGTTATCCGTTGCCATGTCTACAAGTGGTGACCACTCACGAGTTCTTCTTGTTGGTATGAAACGTACTTCCTAATGTATCGTATTCGTTTGGTCGTTGGCCGTCATGGGCATAAGCAACAGTGTCTATCAAAGCCAAAGCCGAAGCCAAGCACAAACGCTTATTAAGCTCGTATAATGAAGAACAGCAAGCTAGTGTATATAGATTGCTTGAAGTGTTAGGCGACAAAGCAGATAGAGATAGATGAATTTATGAAATAAAACTTGTGAAGGCCAGAGATCTCATGGAATAAGGCGGAGGCTCCCATTTGCAGTTGTGCCAAACCAAACATGCTGCGATTCAGCAAAGATTCTTCTTTGTATGAAACAGATTTCTGAAACTGTGGAGGCGCAGACTGAAAGCGGCCCTGTGTGGGCCCTACCAGAGTCCGAATTAGGCAGTGGAGAGCTTCCCCTTTGAGCGATGGGAGGTAAAGGCTCTTGAAACTGGGACTTAGGGGCTTTTAGTCTTTAAACCAAGGGTTAGTTAGTCTCGATCCTGTATCTTGACTGTCGCAGCTGATAAGCGCTTTCGTCCCCCAGTTCCCAGTCCCGGCCTAGCCGCCAGTTTTGTCCCTTTGGTGGCACTAAGAACCTTAACGGCTGCTCACGTCACCGTGCAGAGAGACCAAACAATGCGCAAAATCCGGCATTTAAAAAGAGGTGGATAATTCTCTCAATCTTCTTCTTTTTACTACACACGCTTGTCCCAATTCGAACACCAACAATGGGGCTCAAGAGGATCTTCAAGAAGACTCAGAAGTCAGACCAAGAGCTCCAAGATCCTAATGAGGTCCCCTCTCCTTCCAGCTCACAGTCTCTCGGCAGCTCAAGTGCCCTGTCCAACTCCGTCTATGACCAATATCTGGCAATTGACACTGGAGCCACGCCAAATGAACTCGTACCCGTGGTGACTCTAATCCGCTGCCACCAAGCTCGTGTCTACCTGAGAGGTTTTGCACATTTTTCTGAGGAGCACCGAGACTATGCCACTGCTGTTGTTACCGAACGTACCATGGCGTTTGTTGTGAAGGGCACCAGTTTGACTCTATATGATAGTGAGAACATTTCGAGCCACAAGCCAGTCACTCTCAGTCTGGTTGATGCTGCTGTACATCCAGATACTCAGAACATTTCCTTAGTTATTGCTGGAAGCAAAGTTGCCCATCATTTGCGCTTTGATCAGTTGGAGCAACTCCAGCGTGCTCTGGCTGCTGTCCAGTTGTCCCGATATGAATACGTCCGTTTGAATGAGGCTTATACTGCCTCCCTGCTCAGCTCTAAAGGCCCTCAGTTGAGCGATCTGCATGTGGTGCTGGCTGAGAACAGATTTGTCTACGAGGAGCAGTGCTCATTGAAGGTGAATGGTGTGTGGAAGAATTGCGTGTGTGTTGTCACACCGAGCGAGGGCAAGCTGCTCTCCAGAACTAAAAAGAAGGGAACTGTGCATTTCTACGTCGGCTCTAAGCCCCTTAAGAAGAACATGCTCTGCGCAGTCAGCAACGTTGACAGTTGCTTTGCCGTCTTCACCCACGTTGATCTTGTGGATGACAGCTCTGTGATTCAGCTCAAGGGTGATATCAAGCTCTACGACGTTGATGAAAAAGTGAACTCACACCGCAGAACAGCATCCATTTCCAGCTCATCATCAACAAAAACCAACAGCAAGAGCCCTGCATCTGCCATCAACAATACATCCATCTACATTATGCCTAAAAACCACCCAAGCGTCAAGAACTTTGAGACTTTGATTAGATTCTTGATTCCAATCTATGATTCGTTCCAACTCTATGGCCGCCCAACCAGACTCATTGCTGACAAGACCCATCCTGAATCGCTCCTGTTCGGCCTCCCATCTCTCCCACGCTCGAGACTGCTTACGTTGGAAGTAGCCACTGCTACTGTCCAGCGCCATTGGACATCAATTGTCCAAACAGAGGACCTCACATCCCTCAAAGCTGGCGGCGACAGTTTTCTTTTTGAAGCTGTGTTTGACCATGAAGTTGTACAGCTGTACAAGGACAGAAAGCACCCTGGTTTTGGCCATTTGAAGGAGGATCTGGCCCAGGAGGCTGAGTTTGAGGACCCTGTTGTTGTGTACAACAGCCCTGGCAGTGTTGTTGTATCTGAAGTGCATGAAGGCTTTGACAATGTCGGTGCAGTGCAGGACATTGCTGACAGACACCAAGGCCTCAATGAGCTTACGGTTGGACGTGTCGGAGAGGTTGCCCCAGTCGCTGCCTGATGATCCCACTCTGTCTTACACACATACATATTTGTGGTTTTATATTATGGCGTTTATTTAAGTGAAGTTTTGTATATGTTCAATTCAAAAAAAAATGTACTTGTTATCATTTCGAATAGTATTGTGATACTATAGTTGAAGCTAGACCAATATCTTGATCTTTTTGAGGGTTGGATGGAACTCACACCATATAAAATTCCGTTTCTCTAATTCCGAGGGTGCATTTTTTTGTGTCAATCATCCATCCATCTTCGCTCTTTCCCACAGATGCAACGTTTACTGCAGAGCTGTGCACTCTAACAAGCTATCAGTGGACCCCACGGCTCACTGCTCAGTCTTCAGCCTTCAGCAACTGCCAACCAGATAAACCGTATTCCGTCGATCTGACCCTTCAAATTCATATCAACATCTTAAAGAAGGTGGTGGTTTTGCCGCTGAAATGATATTTATCTCCACCAAGATCTTTCAAGCCTAGAGGTTGCAGACGCTGGGTTATGTTTCGGCAGATAGAAGATTTACTATCAAGACTCAAGAGACAGATCAACTAATCCAATTCGTCCAATTCAACATAGAAAGTTTGGGCAAGCTGAGACACTGTCTGGATCTGTTTTATACATCATAAAGGAGCATCTACTGACACAATCTGATACTGAAGCAGAAGATTGCCCTGGGTGAGATATCTCATGCACATCTTGAAAACATCTCCACTCATAATCAGACTATTGGGACCTTTCTTACATCCCAGGGCCAGAGGATACGCAGGAGAGTTGTGCAGGAAGGTCTGACCAAGTAGATGTCGCTACAACTGGATCAGCAGGAGCACATCCACCAAGCAGTAAAAAGGATGGAAATCTATTATAACTATCCTTGTCCATTGTCGGGTGTACTGTTTTTCACATTATTGAGGTCGACAACAATATTGAAAAGGAGAATGAGCTGTAGAGAAGAGCGGGAGATTAATGGCACTAATCCGTCATTTTAACCACTACGTGGTGAAGGGACAAACACGTTTGAAAATCTCAAATCTCTGGTTGATCATTTGCTTTCAATTTACAAAACAATCTCAGACCTCCTTTTCATGGCGAACAAGTTGAAACATATCAGCCTTCAAGAGATGGACCATGAAATCGATTATTGGTCAAGAGGGTGCACATTTCTATACAAAGATCCAATCAAAAATCTTGATTTCTTGAATGTTTCAGTCAACTGCGTATCTGGATGGTCTGTCAGTGATGAGGACGTTTGCACAGATCAATCCAATGGGCTGCTTTGCCGGTCTTATATTCCCAAATCATCCAGAGCATTACTTGATTGGGATGACTCGGAAACATTAGATGAAGACAAACTAGCTGCACTCTTTTCAGCTATATTGGACCGCTATGAATACAGCAGCTCTTCAGTTGATCAACTATACCACCGAACACTTATCCCTTTTGAGCTAAAACCCATTCATCATTGGTAAGCGTGCATATGTCTTCATAACCTAGATAAAGATTGCATCTGAAGAGATCAGACTGACGATTCGTATTCAAGGAAGAAATGGTTGCGCTTTTGCAATCATTATTCACATCCAATGTATGTTCAAGTAATATTGTGGAAAGCTTTTTCTGAGAAAATTCTGAGTTCGTATCCAAGATTGCCAACTCTCACAGGGCTTTCAGTTCCCATGATACGTCGATATCCGAAGCTGTCGATCAGCAACTCAAAGATTATGCCCCTATTCCTCTGCTTTCAAATGGCGAATCAACCCCAAAAAAACCAATAAGAGAAGCAGCAGCGATGGCATCTTAGCATTCTACAACCTTCTACTACAACCATCTCATTCGCACTGCAAGAACCATTCATGTGGCTGAACCTCCAAAAAAATGGTCTCTGACTCCCCTTCACGTTATGGTCACAATACTACTTCATGAATAGCAAATTACTAGTGATTCTGAAGAAACTGATGAGAATTACCACCACCATCTGTTCAAAACTGAATTAGAGATGAAGATGTTATTCATCCTTCTGAGGGGGGAGGTAAAACATGTTAACGAGATAATCGACACAGTCATCCTCAGCTGCACAGGTAGTACAGCCAACAGACAAATCAATAGCTAACCCAATAGCTCAACCAAAAGCGCCGTAGTCAACAACTCAAGTGTTATTCAACCAATGAGTCTTGAGACAGCTCAGGAAAGCCCCCAACAAGATTCCAGCGAAAACTTTTCCCATCTTAACCCACCTCTTGATGTTGCATCTGCTGCTTCATTCGGGCACAAGGGATAGTTTCAATTATCCCCTCAAATCACTACTGAGCAAAAGAAGTCTAATAATACCCTAGGCTGGATTTCTAAGTTTTACAGAGTTTCTTAGGACGTTGGTGAAGTGCGAGTGGTTGATCCACCCAAATTCTGGAGTTTCACACCCAACACTTCTTGACCGGTGCTACTCCCAAGCCACAATGAGGTTTTCAAAGGAAGCTTTCACTGCAGGAAAAGGTTCAGAGACCGAGTTTCACCTTGAAAACTGTCATTTGAGTCGCTCTTTGATATTGCTGACTCTGCTAGATGGCATCAAGCTCCTTTTGACAAGCGTGGTCTTGGTAAGAGCCTTTATTGGAGTGTTAAAAACACTTGGGAAATAGATTTTAAGGAAAAGCTAACAGGCTCACATTTCTTCAGTTCAATTTGGGTAAACCCTGCACTGATTCTGCTGGTTCTTATTAAAGAGAAGCTATCCGTATTATGGAGGCAATCAATTTGTTACAGTAAGGACTATTACAGAGATTTGCATGATCAAGGGCTACTCCAGACAACAACAACACCATCAGCTTGAGACTTAGCTACGGTGATGTCAAGTTCAGGTCAGGTTCAACTTTTGATGGTGATGCTAATGAAACTGCAGAGTATAGTTACTTTCTTCATCTAAGTACCTTTGTCAGTGAAGATCTACTGGGGTGACAGAAGCACTGCGAACTGCTACAAGAATATGTTGTTGCAAATGCTCTCGAACAACTTGCCACTTTGATGGTAGACCTGAGCAGGGCCGAATTTGCTAATACAGTATACTGTGGGAGTAAGACAGCAGCAATTTATCTTTGTCAACTTGCTTGAAAATAGAGCAGCTTTGATTTCACCAACGATTACCACTCCTGAAAAGGAGGCTTTGGTGAATCAATCTGTTGAGAAGTTAAGGGATTCATTCGTCACCAGAGATGGTGGTGCATCTTTTCATATTGATACAGACTCTAAGGATGACGAAATCAATATCTGGGAGGTTCTTCGTGACCTATAAGCTATTTATACATCATTAATTCATTTCTATTAAATTATTTACATGTGAAAAAGTAGTTCCTACTTGTCTAAGGAAAGATCTTTCTTCAACTTCTCCTCCATCTCTGCCTCCAAATCCTCCAACAGCTCCTCCTCCTGCTCAATTTGTTCCAGGTTGTCATTGTCACTTGCTAGTACTTCACCACTTTCATTCTTAGCCAGTAGAGAGTTCAACTCTGACTGTGAGTTGGCCTTCAATTCCTGAAAAGTACCAGTCTCAACAACTCCACCCTCTTTACCTAAAACAATAACTCTGGAACTATGCTTGATAGTTGAGACTCTGTGAGCAATAGAAATTGTAGTCTGACCATTCCCACTTCTCTTGACTAAGGTTTCAGCAACAACCTTCTCAGACTTCGAGTCAAGGGCAGAAGTACTCTCATCAAGGATCAAAATGGGTGGGTTTAGCAACAGGGCACGGGCCAAGGCAATACGTTGTCTCTGACCGCCAGACAATTGTGTACCTCGAGGTCCAACCATGGTGTCTAGGCCATCTGGGAACTCGGAGAGGAAGCCAGTAACATTGGCTTGATCCAATGCAGCCTGGATCTGTTTATCTGTTGGCGTCTCCGGGATAGAGTAGGTGATGTTCTCCTTGATTGTCCCTGGAAATAATGGCGGCTCTTGCTGCACATACCCAATTTGTGAACGGAAAGATCTTAAGTTAAACGAGGTTATATCTTTGCCATTGATGGTTATCGAACCGCTGATTGGGTCATAGAATCTAAGCAGCAAGGAAGTAATGGTGGACTTACCTGACCCTGATGGGCCAACAATGCAAATGTGCTCACCTTGTTCGATCTTAAAGTTAAGCTGATTGAAAATCGTGATGTTAGGACGTGTGGGGTAGTTGAAAACAATATTATGGAACTCGATAGTTGACTTGAGATCTTGTGTGGTTGGCTTGACGCCAGATGTCGGTGGAATAGCAGGTCTTCTGTCATTCAATTCGAAAATTCTTGAGGCCGCACCTGCACCCTTCATCAATTCAGAGTAGAAGTTTGACAATCCAAACATTGATGAACCAGTATACACCGCATACATCATGAACGAGGATAACTCACCCACAGTCAAGGTTCCATTTCTAATCATGTTGGATCCAATACCAAGAAGTGTAATGAGGCCAATGTTTGCAATTAATGAGGTTGTACCGAAAAAGACACCAGATGTCTTGGCCTCCTTGACACCAATCTTGAAGACATTTCTGACATTGTGAGAATACTTACCAACTTCAAGTCTTTCACCAGCATATGCCTGAATGGTTCTAGTGGCGTTCAACTGTTCTTCAGCAACTTTGGTTAAGTCACCGATAGATGTCTGCAAATCTCTAGACAAGTTTCTAATTCTCTTTCCATAGACAAAGGCCATGGCACCCAGTGGTGGACCCAATAGGAGCATTGTGGCAGTCAGCTTCCAACTCACAAGTGACATCATGGTGATACCAACACCACCACTCAGCACAGCACGGATACCATCACTGATGTTCTGTGTCACAGATTTGGACACAATGGAGGCATCGGATGACAATCTGGAGATCAAATCACCAACACGGTTATTGTCAAGAAATGCTGCATCTTGTTCGAGTGAAGCTTTCAAGGTTCTTGTTCTCAATCTAGCCACAAGCTTCTCACCCACCGTTCTCAGAATGATGACTCTTCCAGCATTGCAAATGGCTCCAATGACAAAGACACCCCCTATTGCTGCAAAGAACTGTGGCAATGAAAGACCAAAGATGGTGGCCTCCTCCAGCGATTCGTTTCCAGAATCCAGAAACTTCCCAATCACGAGTGGAACTGACATGGATATCGCTGATGAAACAGCCAGTAGACCCAGTGCACCAACCATTGGTTTTGTCTCTGGTTTCGCGAGTTGGAAAAGGCGTTTGATGTCGCCAAATCCGGATGCTTTGGAGTCGTGTGGGGACAGTTTCTGAGAAGCATTTCGCACAAACATTCTGCTTGCTGTAGGCCGTATCAAGGCACTTCTAGCAGAGGAGAACCTGAGTCCCAGACGCACAAACATCGTTTTAGAGTGTGTCAGATTGTAAGCAATGTTTTTTTTCTTGTTCTGACAGTTTTAAACAGCTTCTGAATTTGTTGAGATCAAGGAATTTAAGGTTCCGAGGCCTAAGTCACGTGATCATAACCTCGGGATTCAGCCACGTTGATGAAGTTTAAAAAAGAAAAGAAAAAATAGATCTGAGCCTGTAAAAAGAGTGTTTCTTCCCTGTCCCCCCACAGAAGAAGGTGATGGAACGCCCGTCATGCCAACGCAGATAAGACCCCCATTCCAGGGAATCATCCATGATCTGCGAGATAGACTTCCAGTGTACGTCTCTGACTGGACAGATGCGTGGAACTACAGAGTCATCCCTTCCACAATCCTCACTTTCTTCACCAACATCTTTCCCGCACTAGCGTTTGCGCAGGACATGTTTGATCGTACTGACAACTCATACGGTGTCAACGAAGTCCTAATGGCATCAGGTATTGCCGGTGTCATTTTCGGTGTATTTGGAGGACAGCCCTTGACAATCGTTGGTGTCACTGGGCCCATTGCCATCTTCAATTATACTGTGTATGAGATTGTCTCACCATTGGGGCTCCAGTTCTTCCCCTTCATGTTCTGGGTGGGGATTTGGGCCATGATTTTCCACATTATTGTTTCTGTGTTGAACCTGGTTACCCTTCTGAGGTTCGTCACCTGTTTTCCCTGTGACATCTTTGGAATGTTTATCAATGTGGTGTATATTGGTAAAGGTATTGAGATCCTGGGTAGACAATTCCATCACAGTGATGGTGGTGTTAGTGGATTTGCAAGTTGTGTCATTGCAATTGTAATGTGTGTGATTGGGATGTTTGGGAATTGTTTCAATCAAACCAAGTACTTCAATCACTGGATCAGACAGTTTGTGGTGGACTACACGACACCCGCTTGTGTCATTTTCTTCACCGGTATGATACACTTTGGTGGTTTCTTTGCTGGAGTTGAGTTTGAGAGACTACCAGTAACAAGGGCTTATCATCCAACAACACGGTCAGACTGGATTGATGTCACTGGGCTATCAGTTGGCCACATTTTCCTGGCATTGCCATTTGGGATCATTCTTACAATCCTTTTCTATTTTGACCACTCTGTGTCTGCACTTATGGCTCAGGACTCCAAGTACAAATTACGCAAACCAGCATCATTCCATTATGACTTTCTTTTGCTTGGAATCACCACTGGGATTGCCTCATTATTGGGAGTGCCTTGTCCAAATGGTTTGATTCCACAAGCACCTCTACATACTGAATCATTACTGGTGAAAAACAAGAGCGGGGAAGTACTTGGTGCAGTGGAACAGCGGGTCACAAATACTGTTCAAGGTCTGATGATGTTTGGAATGATGTCTGGTCCGTTGTTGATTTGTCTGGGATTGATTCCACAGTGTGTTCTTGCTGGATTGTTCTTCCTCATGGGGTTCAAAGGGCTTCATGGCAGTGCTATTGTCAACAGAGTCAGGTACCTGTTGAGTGAAGAGACAGATGAAGACTTAGACAAGATTCGTCGCCGTAAAGTGTGGTTGTTTGTCTTTTTTTCTCTTATTGGAACAGCAGCAGAAGTCGCTATTGTCAACACTATTGCAGCTATTGGGTTTCCAGTGATCCTGTTGTTGACTGTAATTGTGACTTTCTGGTTTGGAAAGATATTCACTGTTTGGGAGCTGGATGCTCTGGATGGCCCAGTTGCCCATGAGGAGACAGTGAAGAACTTATAATAGAAGTGCTACGAGAGATTTATTTTAATGATTAATGCTTGTTTTATACCCATCAGCTTGTCCATCTGTATTTCTCGCCCTCGGAATAGACTATTCCGGCTCGCCTGGATCTATACATTAAACAAAAATTGAAGCTCTTCTTCACTTCAAATGAGAAAAACCCACAAGGCCAATGCTCATCCAATTGCTGATTGTTGCTTTTGCAAATCTGGTGGCACTCTCATTGGCCTCACCAGGTGACACACATCCAATCTTTGAAAGCTGTCTCGCCCAATGCACAGCTGCGTGTCCCCAAACACCACCGGAGCCCTTTGAGCCATTGTCACCACTCTTGAGACTTTTGGCATGGGATTGCGAGAGCGACTGCGACTACCAGTGTCAACAGATCACACTGGAATATATTTTGGATCACAATGAGGAGATTGTGCAGTTTCATGGGAAGTGGCCTTTCCTTCGATTATTGGGGACCCAAGAACTTGCCAGTGTCGTTTTCTCGATGTTGAATCTGGTACCTCATTACGTGAATGCTAAAAGAGCCTATCGAAAGTATAAGCGAGCCCGTGGAGGAGAGTCTGTGCTCTACATGAATATCACCGCAGTGGGTGTGATTACGACGTTGGCGTGGGTGTGGTCGAGTGTGTTCCACGTGCGTGATTTGAACTGGACAGAGACACTGGACTACACATTTGCCGGGCTGACTGTGCTTTCTGGATTCCATTACCTGCTGATCCGTGTGCTGAAGCTGTACAAAAACCCAGCTGACTGTCTCAAGGTGACTGCTCTCTGTGGACTGATGTTTTGTGGCCATTGTTTCAGACTCTGGTGGGACTGGTCCTATACATACAACATGCAGGCCAATGTATTCGTCGCGGTGCTGCAATATTCGCTGTTCGTGGTGTTATCGTACCAGCACTACAAGCGAGGCAACAGGAAACTCGCTGTGATGCCTGTTGTGCTGATTATGAGTGTTTTATTCGGAATGTCATTTGAGATATTTGACTTCTTCTCAGTGTCCACACAGCTGGACGCCCATGCTGTATGGCACGCAGTGACAGTTATTCCCGGTTGGTATCTCTACGATTTCTTTTATTCCGATGTTGAGAGTCTGAGACTACGGTACCTGGATTAAAATAGAGATTGTTGATTTGAGAGTTTGTAGAGAATCATTTCCCCAAATATCGATAACAAAACAAACCATTACAACAGCAACATAAATCACAAAATATCAGCGCAGCTTCCCAGATAACTGGTCCACAAGATCATCCAGAACATTGACTCAGGCACGATAGTGGACCCCTCGAATTTTGACAGCTTACGGCTACCAAATGTGCATAATCTGACATTTTGGAGAAGATTGAAAACGTTGAGCATAACCACCAGCTATACACGTCCCAAGCTCAATAGATGGTGTTATTGCAGAGTGTTCAAGCAACAACTGGTTTTGATCGTGAGATATTGGTGGGGGCTGGCCTTCAATATCAAGATTACGGCAACAAGAGATACATTCTAATACCAAATTCAAACTTCTAGACGATGGAGTATTGAAATACTTAGTCACCATGAAAACATTTGTCTTTGAACAACTTGAGTACGACATCTTTTTGTTTACCTCAAATAATGGCAGTTTTCCCTACTATCAAAAATATTTCAATGCCTGAGTTCGAGAAACTCCACTTTCAGGTGGACAACAGGTACCCATTCCCTATTATAATGGGGCTCTATTGCCCTAAACTCGTCAGTTTGAGATTCAACAATATTGACCCCCACTTCTTCAATAACGAAACGAAAATTCCCCGGCTTTTTCGAGAACATCATTTTGGAATCATTATCACACTTCTGTCAAGTAGGTGACCGGTATGTCTTTAATTGTGCTGATTTCCTTCAGTTTGACAGTGTGTCCTCCAGAACCACCTCTCTATAAGTCGATATATGTCCTAACGACATGCAGGCCCATTGAAGACGTTGACTTCGCTGCCCTTGACAAGCTGGTTCTGAACCTCTTCCTATCAGAGGGGTTCTTCATCTCGCTTATCCAAAGCACCTAAAATCAGAGTCCTTGATGTTGTACATATGTCCAAATATGATACCTCAGTCGTTGATACTATTCCAGTTACTCGTTCATCAGTTGAGAACCTCACAATCACCAAATCGGAAAATGTTGATCCCATAAAACAAATGAATTCTGCCAAGTTTGATGCCGAAAATCTCTAGTGGTCTAACTGAAGGCATCACCCTCAAGTCACCCACGTTCCTGTGGAATCCGGCCCAGTTGGGAAGTCTTTCTATCGAACAGCTCAAGCCAGGGAAAGAAAAACCACTAAACATCCTTTTTGATCTCGATCTGCCACTGCTGGAACATATCAGGATTAAAGACTCTAATATTCCTTAGCCCATGGAGCTATTCAACACCACATGCGCTGTTAAATGGTGCACTTATGGGTCGAGTATTGAATTCGCTAGTTATGCAGAACTAGATCTTGTTGATCAGATTGGTGGAACTTTGAAGTCCCTAGTGTATTCCATGGACTTACCCCTCTACGCAAGATTCGAGCTACAACACTCCGTTTTGAAGGTTCTATTAGTACTATCAGGAGAATGGGGTTAGCTGGCATTGAGGAAATCGCTGCTATTACCGAGAAAGTTGTTCCGAAGATTTATACTAATAAGAGGAGGAGAATTACAGTAGTATGGAATTTGAGATAATGCGATGATTAATTGGTTTGGTGTTCATCAAGAAAATTGAAAAATTATTTAGTTTAGATCGTGGTCTGCGTATTATCAATTTCAAAATCACATGTGTCAAGCACATTAGATATTAGTTTAGAGTTTTCTTTGAACTCATTCTGCAAGTAGAAACATCAATTGAGTTTGAAGTTAGAGCTGTCCTGTAATCTGGCCAGTAGTAGATATCTGCACCACCATGTAGCCAAATCGAAATTTAAGTTTTTTTTTGTACACAAGAAAACATTCTCTGCAGGGCGCTGGTACATAAAGCCGCATCATGCATGCAGATGCAGATATTGGACACCAGTGGCTCGGATAGTTTCTTATGAATGTAGGCACTTGGTAAAGTGGGTAGTGCAAAAATTTGATTTCTCAAGAACACTTTTTAAACCTCTCTAAAGACCTAGATATGTCAATAGTGACCACCTACGAGCCCTCCCAAGTTACTATAAGGAATTCACTAGTTACAGGCCTATCGTTATGAAGTGTGGTCACAAGTTCTCACCAGTGGCAGCAATAGTCAGACTTCTGTAACTTAACAACCATGCTTTAACCTTAAAAATCGTTGTAAATCAACGTGGGTCTTTGTCACCTGTGATTGGCCTCATACGTATATAGCTAATGAAATGCTCTTGTTTGGCGTGGCCTTTCCTTCTGTGGAATCCAAGCTATGTACATGAGATGTGGAGCCTACCTCTAGAGTGGTGATATGAACCACGAACCAAGCTCTCTTGACTTTTACAATATTAACCAGGTACATCAACAACCCAGGAATCATCCACGTTGGGCGTCGCAGGGACAAGTCCAAATGTTCAAGACATGACACTATATGTTAACAGTAGTCTGCAATTTTACCACGCCCACCAGGAAACTGATTCAAATGAGCTCCATACACCACACCACGTATCGGCCGCTAAGACTTAACTATGGAGTCACCAAGGAAAAGAGGCAACACCAACGTCGAAAATCTACCCCTGGAAGAAATCAGATGCCAAAACCGCTTTCCTTCTGGGCCAGTCAACTTTTAAGCCGCTATTGTCAATAACTCAGGTATTATTGCCCACTTTTGGATTACCTAGCCTCCTGAATTTGATAATGAACAGGAAATCATTATTGGAACATGGCTGGGGGGTTTTCAGGTTGTTGATAAGAACAAAATGGACTCCTTCTCTGGAGGTCAGTGCGAGATCTTCTCAGCTCTTGTGGCCTGAATACCTCAAACAGTCTTGAGTGAGACTCAGCCATAAGAAGGCATACACACATACATACTGCGACATTTTCAGGGGGCTCAGCAAACCAACCACTTAAAGTATAGTTGATTTGCCCTTTGGTGCACTTGACCTCGTAGCCACATAATACAATAGCCATTTAAAGTTCGTCTAGTAGTAGAACCACTTTTGGCACCATGAAGTTTCCTTCAAGTTTCAGGTATCTCATGTGTTCCCGAAGGGCTAGTTCTCTTTACTCGGGTCCATAGCATTAAAACTGTCGAGTCCCCATCCATTTACTTTAACCAGGCCTACGGTTCTAAGTTCACCTTTCTGGGTATTGTTGGTGCTGACTACGATTTGGACAGATATGTTTACCCTCCACGCCCAGGTGTGAACGGTAACTAGGTCCAAATTAACACCCAGGTGTAATTCCGGAGGCATCGTTGTGTTTCAGGGTGCTGGGACAATGGTATACCGTATGTGTGGTTTCTGTACCTAGTTTCCTTTCGATTTGAGTTCATTACTAACAATTCTCGATTTGCAAGGTACTTGCAGTACAGTCTCTTTGATCTTGGAGTATGTGACACGCTACTGGATGAATACCCACTCAGTGATAGTCTTTGGTATTAGTGAAGTGCTTTCATACTACAATGTCTTCGCATCTATCTTTTACTTGAGTTAACAAGCTGCAAAAAGTATGGTTTTGAGCTCTTGGACCGCGCTAGAGCGTCTGGATACAGTTGCCAGTTGTGCCCAAACAGGAAATCTGTGGAGTTGTCCTCCTCCTCAGGCACGACTATCCCGATTTGGAAGATCGCTGAGCATCTGCCCGCACAGTTTGGACAATGTTGGGCATTGTGGACCGTGGATCCAATTTATAAGCATCAAGAATCCCCCC
>JAJMLD010000143.1:0-15118 GCA_030569515.1 Barnettozyma vustinii | reverse complement strand
ACCACCCCACCACTCTTGGACCTGAACAAACTCACCATTAGAGTCGGTCGACTGGGACGGCAATTCTGTGATCACAACATCTTTGGACTCAGGCCGTGACAGGCAAGCGATAGATTGGAGAGAGGTTCACAGGTTTTGTGATCAAGTTAATCTTAGCCATCATTGGACGGGTCTGGAGAACTCCACTTCACACTGGAGTTCCTCATCACCACTGGGATACAGGTCTGTCACCAGGCAGCTAGGATCTATTACAGGCCAACACTACATCTATCAAAGCAACGGATCTTCCAGTGTGTGTGTGTGTGGTGACTGTAGCCTTCACAACCCCAGTCCGGGACCTCAACAGCTTCACCGTCTCTCTCTCTGTCAGCTTCTCGGCTTTGAGGACCTCAATCGCACCAGAACATACAAAGGTAAAATCATACATAATCTCATAAAATCAGAAATACAATTAGCTACTCCGTAAGGCAATCATCTGTTGAAAGAATCTGGTAGTCATCGAAGTCCTCACTGTTATCTGATAACGAATTTTGATCTTGTGTTTCTCTTTCTGCTTCGCTTTCATCATTGAAAACAGTCACAAGTTCCTCCAGAACTTCTGAAGGAGATGGAGACTTAAGAGTAGGAAGTGACAAAATTGAGGAGCTCTGTGCAGTCTGAAAATCATTCTCTTGTTCATAGCTTCTTTCAGATAGCTCTTCATGTGGACTGAAGGAGTCCTTTGAACAAATGATCTCAAGGCTTACTTCGTTCAAACGGGTATTGTCAGCAACTGTTTGACCTTTTGCAAATACTTCTCCAGAATTCAATAGCTCTACTTTAAATGAGCCGGCCAAGCTGTCAAACAGTTTTTTAGACAAATCATCATCCAAACGGTAGCATCCTGTTCTAGAACCGTTTGGAATGATACATTCAGATCCTAGAAATGACTGGATTCTAAAAGTTGAGGTATCGTAATCATCTGAGTAATAAATGAAGTTCAAACACATTTTTGGTGGCAGAGAAGTATCCGACTTGTTCACCAATTTGAACTTCAAACAATTTGAAGAGGAGTCACTTCTAGATACTTCAAAGAGAACAATAATATTGTTGCAAGACAGTTCATGGTTCTCTTTGTTCGAGCTGCCCTTTGCGATATCAATGAGGTTCATCCCTTCGGTTAACTCCATCAATTCTTGATGCTCCTTGAAAACTCTTCTCAAATCTTGAATCTTTTTGATGGAATTGAATTCCCGAATTAGCTTGATAATTTCATCTCTGTGTTCACGATCCTCAAAAGTAATATCAATGAGAGAATCATTATTCTCAAAAATCTCAGATGAAACTTGGGAATTCTCAACTCCAGACTTGGGTCTCTTTGGTGAAGCAGGGCAGATAGAAACCATTCTGTGTGATTCAGAATGTGTGCCAGTGCACACCGACGAGTTGAAGCATTTTTCACATAAGTCATAATCCAAACATGTCAAGCATTTGTAGCGGGTACCTACAAGGAACTTCTCGTCAGAGGAAGGGCAGCCATCACAAAAGATATTGTTATGAACAAACCCTGAAATGTTAATGTGGTCTTGGAGTAGTCTCACGTGTTGCTTGTTCTTCTTTCTCGAATCAATTCTTTGAACAGACTCAATTAGCATGTCCAGTTTATCAAGAACCTCCTTATTAGCCTCTGATTGCGTGGTTTGTTTGAAAGTGGCACTTGGGATAACTCTCAACTTAATCTTATCCTTAACCTCCAAACTTCTGAGCAGGTTCTTATAATGTGTCAAATTGCAAAGTTTGTCATAGTGTTTGGTTTTCTTAGATTTACGCTCTAGAATAACACGACTGTTCTTCTCATCAACAGTTGAGTTATCCACGAAAACTATGGTGTCAGTCAACTCTGGGGTTACCAGTCTGTAAAACTCTTGCAATGAGGTGAAGCTACCTCTTTCAATCTCAAAGACTCTCTCTTCTTGAGACTGCTCCTGCTGGAGTTTGACTTGGATCTTCTTCTGTCTCTGCTTGGTAGTGCTCATCTTGTTCTGGTGGTGAGAAAGATGGGCAAGTTGAAATGAAGGCGTGAGTTTGTAACAAGAAAAGTAGCAATCAGGACAGGGAAATACGTTATCGCAATTCGCGAATTCGCGATTGTGTGATTCACCATTTCATCTGATTATGTAACACAAGTGGATGGCAGATGGCACATGGAATATGGTATGGAGTATGGGTACGGGGAATCTAGGTTACCATCGGTACGGCACTACGGCGCGCCGCGCTACCGCTACCATATACACAGAAGCTTGAGTCCTGTGTGTCTGACCACTGACCAGTGACTCCTGAGCATAGTAGAGTATTGTATGAACTTTCAGACATCAAGCCAATTCAATTTAGTACACTCTATAATCTACAACGCCGTTGAATGGAAACAAAATCAAAATTAATTAAGACTAAAAACTTCACAAAAACATCTCTAGTTAGGCCTTAGTGCTTCATCTGAAAAACGTAGTCAGGAGGAGGAGCACTGACTTCCAGTTTACCTTCATCATTAATTATTGCTCCTTCATCAGTCACTTCAACATCACACGCCAGAGCCTTCCCAACTTCATATTGTGAGACGCCGTTGCCATCACGGGGAATCCAAACCTTCAGTGGAGTATCACGAATAGCAGGATCGTTATAGGCGCCATCTAGGTACTCGGAAGAGTAGTTTGGTGTCAAATTGAACCCTTCAGGCAACTGGTCCTTCACAAGATCAAAACTATATCCATCCTTTGGATTCAAAAATCTCTTGAAAACTTGCATTGGTTGTCTCTTGGCAAGAGCACTGAGCTTCTCCATATCTCTTTCTGTGTTGACAGCATCTTGTGTATAAGCTCGCTTGGGCTGTTCCCCACTATCTGCTTGTACAGTCTCATTCCTCGAGGAATTGGAGTCGTTGATACCGGCATCTTTCTGTCCTTGCTGGAACTGCTTAGATTGAAACGTAGCAGCATCATCAACGACATATGGAGTACTGTTGTTTTCTGTATACCCCCTACCAACATCCTCAATCTCCTTCCAGCCAAAATCTCTTGGATAAACTGAAGAATCGCCTCTGGCTGCACTAATAGCGCTGACAGGTACAACGTCAAAACATCTCTCCAGTTTGTACCTCAAGTACAAATGCGCTAACACAGTCACTGCAAGAATAACAGCCTCAAGTGCAACAGGCCCCCAACTCTTTGCCATAATAAACAAACCCAAGAGACAAATCTCAGCCAAGTACAAACCAACAAATGTTTGGAACAGAGCCTTAGGGTAATTGCGTCCTCTCATATTATGGCCTTTACCATTCACATATGTGTATAGGTAGAGCTGAACAAAATAAAAGAGAACCAATGCTAAAGACGTAAACACCAACAAGATGGGGGCAATTATTGAGTAAACAATCATAATCACCACCATCAATTCCTGTGGAGGGTAAACCACACCAAAGAGAGGTTCAGATAGGATATTCTGCTTGCTCCACTTCTTTCTTGGTGTGTTCTGTAAGAAAGCCAAGGCGTGGTTCAATGCCAAAGGAACAGCCTGCAAAATAGTCCACGCTGTTGAATAGAGCCCTAGCAACAAGAAGTAACTGATGTAAAAGTTAGATGCCTTCGGTAGATTCTCCGCCAGTAAAGTCATCGCTGAAGATGGGTCATTTATTATTGCAGTCACAGTTGATGATGCAGCAGAAGCCAAAGTCATAACCAAAAACACTTGGACTACTTGGAACCCAAAGAACCAAGATTGGCAGTAGAGCTCCAATTGCTGGTAGGTTTTGAAACCGCCAATACGTCCGACAGATTTGATAATCACAGGAACCAAAGCCATCAAAACAGCCAATAAAATGGTTGGTAAAACACCAGTAATTAAACCCAAAAGCACGTCTGGACAATTGTTGATGAATCTCAGGAAAGGAATCTTCTCTGTCAAAAAGGTAATGTTGGAAATACACCCAACAACAGCCACCGGAATTGCCCAGAAGATAATCAACAGAGTCAAAAATGTATTCGCAAGAATTCTCTTACCCAGTTGCTTTCTCCGGTCAAGGCTCAAGTTGTCCCAAATCACATCCTCGGGGGCCACACCAATCAAGTAGTCGCCCTTAAACTCCTTATTGTACTTCAAAGATTGATAGGCACGTTGGGCTTCTAGTTGGTTTGGAAATTCCATGAAGACAGAGCCAACTTGCTTTTGTGATTCAGGGTTAGCTTGATGAGATTCAATGTCATTGGTGAGCTCAGGCAGTTTCTTCAACGAGTAATCAACAGTGTTGACCTTCTTACCAACCAAGGGAATCTTTCCAAGTCTGTGGCTGGGATCCTTTTGAATAAGCTCCCTTGGGTTGTCTGGAATCGCCTCGCCCTTCTTAACCAATTTCTTGTGGTACTTGACAGACTTCTTAACAACGGAGTTCAAAGCTCCTTCAAATTTGTTAGAAAGCTTTGTACGCTTCTTTACTAGCTTGGAAAGCTCCTTGTAATCTCTTGCATACCAAACTCTATTGATTAGAGGAAACACGCGTTTAAGCTCAGTCTCTGACTCAAAGTTCTGAGCTATATCAGTGATAAGAACAGTTCTTGAGGACAATAAGCCATCATAGAGAGATGTAGTCTGAATAGAGTGTCTGAGAGAGATGTAGAACACCAGTTCTTTGTAGATAACCCAGATTATTCCACCAAAGAAGATCCAGGATAAAAACACATGGGCATAAAATCTGTTCTTGTTGGTGACATTTGCAAATGACAGGATCTCAAACCCATCCAGATTTTGACCATTAGTGGCATTCACAGGAAGCAGGATTGGAAAAAGGATAAAACATCCAACCACAGAAACCATTGCAAAAATACCAATGTACCTGGTGTAAAGGTACCCATCAACACCAATGTACTGAAGCAGGAAGGTACGGTTGCGACCCCACAAATCCGAAATCCAGGAGCTGGGACCCTTGGAGACAGGCGGTGGCCTGTTTGGCTCGGGAACAGTAGCAATTTCCATACTTTTTGGCTGGTACACTTGGGGTTGTTTTGGTCTCAGCACCGAAAAGACAGTGTACATGACACCACCAATGATTCCATACAGGATCAACGTGGAAACAAACGCACTAGTAGACGACGTGGTCCCGCTAGATTCAGACATTCTTTTGAAAGCTCTTTGATATCTGTAATTCTTAACAACAAATTGAATTCTTGATTTTCCCTGGATTATTTATACCTAAAGTCTGGACACAGGGCGAGAGATATATATCTATGGTGGCTTGCTGTTGTTTTGACAGGTTGCTAACACACTCAAAATTCCGCACGCTGACGTCAGCACTGAAATCATTCTTACTCAACCTCACCCAAGAGTGGAGCGTGTCCTTACCAGTGGGGCTAGTGGTCCAATTCAGAAAAACAAAATCCATTATCACAAACCAAAGACTCGTGGCACTCAACACTCCCACGCTCTAACTGATGAAGTTCCTCGACGAATCTGATATCGAGCTCATCAACCAGTTCCTCAACTTCCAGACGTCTGACTGCCAGGTTCAGGGCGGCTGCGACCTCTTTGCAACTAAGGCAGTGGGTGCAGACAGAAAGTTGTACAAGACCATTGACAAGCAGTTTGACGCGTTGATTGAGTCCAGTGCCAAAGAAGAAGGTGACAATGACAACCACGAGATAATATCTCCTAATAACGAGTTCCTGGTAGCCAAGAGACGGTTCAGCACGGATTATCCGCATTTTTCCTCCAGAAACACAGGCCAACATGAAAACTCGGCTTCTTCTTTTGACAATGAAACGCCATTTGGCCCACTTAATGAGACAACCAGCAGAAGAACATTTGCGTACCTTATTGGAATTCTCAACTCCACTTATCCTGATAATGATTTTTCCTCACTTCAACCTTCCAACTTCATCAAGATAACATTCAGTGCGTTGAAGAGCAAATTTGAAAACACACTCATGTCATTGGGAAAGCATTACGATGATATGCAATTTATTTGGGACTTGTTGGATGAACAGTTGGATCTGAAGAATGCCGTCTGTTACGAGCTTTTAATCAATGATGACTCATTTTTTGAAGACTTTGAAGGTAACAACTCTTTATCTTCTCTTTGGCAGTACAAATGGTTTGTGTTCAACAAGAAAAAGAAGAGAGTGGGCTTCTTTTATATCAATGGGTCCAGAATACAATCTCCTAAATTATATCCCTACCAGCAGTCAAATTATCAGGCCACGGGTACAGATAAGAGAAGGCGGTTAACTATTGACAATGACTTGGATGAAGAAGAATATGACCTGACCTACAATTCTGAAGATGAGAAGAACTATCAGGATGTATTTGAAGATGATGAAGATGATGAAATGGAGAATGGCTACCCAAGTGCTGGTGTTGAAGAAGAAGACACCACAGTTGTTTGCCAGTTGGAACTAAGGGCCTGAAAGAGCTCTTGTGGTTGAGATTCCATCTTGGTCAATTTTAAATTCAATTTTTTCTGACCCAATTTGTCTGTTGGAGTAAACCAGTTTGAAGAACCTCTTTAAAACCCAATATCCAGCTGCTGGTCCATTCTGATCTTTCAATTCTTGACTCAACTCTACTCTTCTATACTTACAATCTTGGTAATCCTCGTGAACTTTATAACTTTTCAACAGTAGTATTTTGACATCCACGAACTGTTCCCAGTTTAGGCCGAGTGTAGATATTTTGGTATTTCCGTGGTGTTCATCTGCAATGGTGTCATCGCATGATTGTCGTTGAAGAATGTCCGCCTTCTTCCAACCGTTCAACCAGCCAATTTGATAGTCAACATTCAGTTTCTTGTAATCTGTATCCAGAATGGGCTTCAGTGGCTTCTCGCTCACCTGGTTAACAACCACCAGAGCAAAGTTATAAGCAATACTTAGATTCAAAAGATTGAGAGTAGTTTCTATCAACTTCTGTCTCAACTTCTTAAAATCATTCTCAAACTCTACTCGAAGATGATGTGAAATTGAATCGATAACCACTAATTTGATATTCTGGGAGGCTAAGAGTCTTGGAAGTTGCACAGTGAAGATGTGATCCTGAACCTCCATATCGGCGCAGTTTATAGTGAGGACATCATCCAAGTCTGGGTTGATTTCTACTAATCTTCTGGTCTCTGTGAACCCTTCAGTAGAGATCAAGACAGACTTAGCTCCAGAGCCTACTGATCTAGTAAGCTGCATGACAAATTGTGATTTTCCTGTAGCTGATTCGCCGAATACCTCTGTTATCTGTCTGGTGTAGATGCCACCTCTTAGCGCGTCATCAAGTTTCGCATCTCCAGTTGAGAGACATTGGTCATTTATGTCGTTGAGTGACTTAGTTTGGGGTTCAAACTGCGCAACCTGCTCCTTCTTTAGGAAGTGTATAAGCCTGAGCACCTTATTGAGGTTCAAATGGTGGCTGTTGGCTAACTCGATAGGAGCAGACGCGAGAAGCTCCATACAGGTGACGCCTGCCTCAGACAGCTCGGCGAGAATCGCCTCGAAGGACTCATCCAGATTGATTGCAGAGTCCGGAAAGTTCTTGTAGAAGTCCATCGTAAAAAGAGAGAAAGAGAGAGACAGAGGGAAAGTCCTTAATGTGTGCCAAGGGCAGAAAGCGCTCGCGAAATCTCAACCAAGTAAACAAAACAGGCCGCGACCGTTTCGTCCCTTTTGGGCAAAACACCGCGCGGCTTTTGTAAACTGTTTCCTGTGGGGAGATGGGCTGGCTATAAAAAGGCCCCAGGATCGCATCTTCAGCGGCTCTTCTCTCTCTCTCTCTCTCTCTCTCTTCCTCTCCAGAATACAAGCACGCAATGGTCACTCCTACCTTTGACAACCCAGAGCTCATCAGAAACGGCGCCTTCATCAACGGCGAGTGGATCACCGCCGCTCCACAGACTTTCCAAGTGACAGACCCAGCCAACCTCAAGGTGATTGCTGAGCTGCCAGACCAGGAGCTAGCTGCCGCAGACAGGGCCATCGATGCTGCCTACGATGCCTTCAAATCGTACAAGAAGACCACACCAAGACAGAGAGCCGGCTGGCTGAGAAACCTGTACAACTTGATGGTTGAGAATCAGAACGACCTGGCGAAGATCATCACTTGGGAGAATGGTAAGGCTTTTGCAGAAGCCCTTGGTGAGGTCAAGTACGCTGCCTCTTACTTTGAGTGGTATGCTGAAGAGGCTCCAAGAATCTATGGCCACACCATCCAGCCAGCCAACCCAACCAACAGAGTCTTCACTTTGAAGCAGCCAGTCGGTGTTGTCGGTATCATCACACCATGGAACTTCCCAAGTGCCATGATTACCAGAAAGGCTGCTGCTGCCCTCGCTGCTGGTTGTACAATTGTAATCAAGCCAGACACCCAAACCCCACTATCTGCGCTTGCCCTTGCTTACCTTGCTGAAAAGGCTGGCTTCCCAAAAGGTTCTTTTAACGTTGTCCTGTCGCATACTCAGACCCCAGCTGTTGGTCTCAAGTTTTGTAAGTCTCCAAAGATCAAAAAGTTGACCTTCACTGGCTCCACCAACGTTGGTAAGATCTTGATGGAGCAGAGTGCTTCCACTCTGAAGAAGCTCTCATTTGAGCTCGGTGGTAATGCCCCAATCATTGTCTTCAACGATGCTGATATTGACAATGCGGTTGACCAGTCTCTAGCATCCAAGTTTAGAGGTTTGGGTCAGACATGTGTCTGTGCCAACAGAATCTACATCCAACGTGGTGTTCTTGATGAGTTCTCCAGCAAGTTCGTCGAAAAGGTGAAGCAGTTCAAGATTGGCCATGGGTTAGCTGAAGGCACCACCCATGGTTCCTTGATCAACGAAAATGCATTGGCCAAGGTTGAGGACCACGTCAAAGACGCTATCGCCAAGGGTGCTACTGTTTTGTTGCCAGGTGGTAGAAGACCAGACCTTGGACAGCACTTCTACGAGCCAACTGTCTTGTCCCACGTCTCGATCGACTCCAAGGTCATTGCGGAGGAGACTTTCGGTCCACTGGGTGTCATTATCCCATTCGACGATGCTAAGCAAGTTGTCGAGTGGGCCAACGACGTCAACGTTGGTCTTGCATCCTACGTTTTCTCCTCCAACATCAACACTATCTACTCTGTTGCCGAAGCTTTGGAGAGTGGTATGGTTAGTTGCAACGTTGGTGTCTTTACCGACGCTTCTTTGCCATTTGGTGGTGTCAAGGAGTCCGGTTTCGGTAGAGAAGGTTCCCTATATGGTATTGACGACTACACTGTCATCAAGGCCATCAACATTGGTGGCGTTGAGACTCTCTAATGACTCTTCTCCGTTCTCCCTATGTACAGTAAAAATTGATAGATTCTCTGGGTATTGGTCGTAAATATTATTAGCTGTAGAGAAACAAAAGGAAACATTACCACTATTTGAGATGAGCTGGAGGTGGACCCTTCGGAGGCTGAAAGTCCTCTGTAGATGCTGATGGTACGCCATTTGCTTCAGATGAGGATGTAGCCAACATTGGTTGTATTGGTGCGGCTTGCGGGATCGTAGGTGCAGCAGCGTTGCCGTAATAACGAGAAAAGTCTCTTTGGAAGTCCAGATTCTCATTCTCTCCTGTTCTATAGCTCTGCTGCCCAGTAGAGTCCGGTACTAAGTTGTTCAGATGCACTGGATTGTTAGCAAAGGCTTCTCTCATCTTTGGATTTGGGTGGAAGTTTCCCTGGCCATCATAGTAGCCCATGTCATTGTCATTGGTCTCCGCTGTGTACTGGGGCACGTATGGAGGGTTCTGTGTCTGTGACTGCAAGTAACTTGGAGGAGTCATCCACGCAGTTCCCACGATCGGCTGTCTGCCCTCCTGGCCTCTGCGCTTGTTGATGCGGATGGCACTTAACACAAGGAGAATCAGACCAAGGATGAAGAGCACAAAGAGCACCCAGCGGGCCCAGTTCCACGTGCTTGTGCAGTTGTAGCCGTAGCACCAATCTCTCTTGGCAAACTTGAGCTCTAGGACTGGCATTTGAGTGTAAATTGTTTAAGATTTTTTTTAGTATTAATTGATATTTGGCCAATCTCAGTTTGTTTTATGTTTTTCTTTGCTGAGCAGCCCCACCGCCAAGCTCAGGAGCTAAAAGCCGAGTATCGCCGAGCCGGCAGCTGTCAGTTGTAGGTCATAACTTGAAAACAAAACAAAAAAAAAAAGACGACTAAAAAAACGTAAACGAAAGAACCATCAATAAAGAATGACTTCCAACGACAGGGCTGTCAGCTATCTGCAGCTCGTAGCGGTATTCCTGGCCGTGAAATGTGCACATTTTGCCATCTTGTGGCTGACCCCAACAACTTTTGATCTTTCTTCCCTCATCCACTCTCTTCAGAACACATCACAAGTTCTCAACAGGCTGCGACACTGGGATGCCGTCTATTTCGCTCACCTTTTCGCCCATGGGCCTTCCTTTGAGCATGAATGGGTCTTCAGTCCGTTCTGGTGGCGTCTGATAAGGTCCTTTCCCGATCGATTTGTGTCCCGTTTCCTCATAGCAGTAGTTGTGTCAAATGTGAGCCAACTGCTCAGCAGCTTCATGCTTTATGAGTACACTCTGCTCAAAATTCGTGATTTTGATAACAAGACTGCCTTCAGATCATCTGTCCTATACCTTTTGAGTACGATTGGTGTCTTTGGAACAGCTCCATATTCTGAAAACTTCAATACGCTTATGACATTTGTTGGGCTCTACCTGTTGGAAGTTGCCAATTTGAAGAGCTGTGCTGTACTCTATGTCGCCACAGCAGTTCCATTTTCGATTGCCTTTTGGACAAGATCAAACTCAATTCTTCTTGGATTCATCTACCTTTATGATTTTATTGCCACTGGTAAGAGGAGATCTTTACTCTCAGGCATCCTGTTTGGTTTGAGTATCTTTTACTACAATTACCTTCCTTACCTTGAGTTCTGCATGGTTGATAATCCCAGATCATGGTGTCAGAGCACAATACCATCATTATTCACCTATGCCCAGGATAAGTATTGGAACAATGGATTTTTGAGTTACTGGACCCCCAACAACATACCAAACTTCATCATTGCCATACCACAATTGTTTTTGCTATCAAAGAGCGGTATCTATTTTGTAAACTTTAAGACATTGACTAGTTTGGTTTTTATCAACTTTCTGTTCCTTATTCTTGCCATCTTTATCATTAACACGCAGATTGTTTTAAGGATCAGTACCTTCATGCCTTTACAATTCTGGTACTTGAGTTCGCTGATTGAAAGAAAGAAGGGACAACTCTTGGTTACTTGGATGATTACGTGGAATCTGCTACAATGTGCTCTCTTTGCAGCATTCTTACCTCCAGCATAGTTATAATTACAAATAGCACATATACACCAACCACAGTCACGATCCGATCACCATGGGAACTGTGCTTTGTCCGCTTCCCTGGTATAGCCTTCCAATTCTTGTTCCTTTGCTCTTTCCTGCAGATATGGTATCACCACATCCTTGAAGACACGATAGCCCTTGTACTCCTTCACATCGTCATCCCAACTCTCGATACCGTTCAACAGTCTCAATGGGACAAATGGCTCCTTGCATAGCTCTGTGATTGGCAGAAAATATGTTCTGATGGTGAAGACAACACCACCAGTTATAGGCAACCTTCTCAAACTCTGTCTCTCAGAACGATACCAAATCTGGTTGATGTCAGTAGCGACAGGAGCAGTGTACCAGCCAACCTTCTCCTCAGTCTCTTTACCAATGGAGACAGACCAGTCCAGGTGATTATCGGTCTGCAAGAAGTAATTGTTTCTAACAACTGGAGTGTCGGTAGACAATCTCTGGAAGAACTTCTCCATACCCTTCTGTAAATGGGTCTTGTACTTTGGCACATCACCCGAGAAGTGGATTTCGTTGAGTGACATATTAGCCTTGTCCTTGAATCTCCAGAACCCAGCAAGCAAGATGGCACCACTCTTCAAGAAGTACTCACCCTTGTCGTCTTCAATCATAATGGCAATGTCATCCTGGATCAGCTGCGTAATGTACCACATTGGGTCCTCTTTCAAATCTTCTAGATCAAATTCTTCATCTGTCGCCAGTATCTTGATACCCTTCGAAGTCTGTTGGAACAAACTTGGGTATCTTGCTGGCAAGAACTCCCTCAACTCGTGTAATAGCTCGAGTGCTGCAGCACTAGCTTCAGGGAAAGTTCCGTACAATTGGTCCTTTAACTCGCTGCTCAGTCTCTCCTGCTTCAACTGATGGTACTTGAGCCATTCGTTATCTAGTTGAATCCAGTCCTCCTTTGGCATATTTCTGATACCCATTGTGACATTGTACTTGTGCTTGAAGGCCCGGTATGGCATCGGCTTGGTCTCATTCAGGTCCCAGTCAGGGAATGGTTCAGGCTTTGGATACACATACGACTCAGGAACCCATTGCCCAAACTTCCTGTGCTTGTTGTTAGCCTTTTCTGGTGGTGCTAGTTCCTTGGTGGTAATCTTAGAGTACCATTTCTTTTGTGATTGATGATACTTGAAGGCAGATCCACCAGCCAGTATGGCAAAAATCACCAAGATCAGTGGGTTTTCAAGTAATGTGGAAACAATAGCCATTATTCTTTAGCTTTTCTCAACATCGTCCTTTCAACAAACAGTACATTCTGAGATGTTTAAATAGTAAGTCCTCCTGCTTCTAATTTTTGGGGGGGGACGGGTGGATCTTTTTTCTTCTTTGGGAAAATTAAGACGAAAGGAGCTTAAAGCTACTGAAAGTAGAAAGTTAATGCACTTACAGATGGTGAGGTGAGGGTGTTGAGGATTGAGGCCTAATTGGAGATCACAGAAGGGGTTTGGATTAGAACTAATGGGACGTTGTTTTGAACTGTCTTCAGGATTTGGTTGGTCATCTTATCAAGAAGAGCGTGATACCACAAAAGGGAACATCAACAAAGAAATGGATGGGCCAAAGATAGGCTAACATACCACACGTGGTCGGTAATTCAAGGTCCAATAGCGCTCAGTAGCTCAAATGCAGATATATCCATTGATTGACATTATGCCCAATGGCTATTACAACAAGTAACTTATAAATCACATCAATAACAACATAATATACATTAAACCATAACCCAACCGATAACCATAATACACCTTAAAAAGTAACCTAAGATCTCTCACCTCTCAATCTTCTAGCCAATTGGATATCCTTCTTTTGGATGGTAACACGCTTGGCGTGGATGGCAGCCAAATTGGTGTCTTCGAATAGGGAAACCAAGTAAGCCTCGACAGACTCTTGCAAAGCACCAATAGCAGAGGATTGGAATCTCAAGTCGGTCTTAAAGTCCTGGGCGATTTCACGAACCAATCTTTGGAATGGCAACTTTCTGATCAACAATTCAGTAGACTTTTGGAATCTTCTGATTTCTCTCAAGGCGACAGTACCTGGTTTATATCTGTGTGGCTTCTTGACACCACCGGTAGATGGAGCGGACTTTCTGGCAGCCTTGGAAGCGAGTTGCTTTCTTGGGGCCTTACCACCAGTGGACTTTCTTGCTGTTTGTTTAGTTCTGGCCATTGTGTTTGATGACTTTATGGGTGTAACAATAGGAAAATTTTAAAGCATTTTGGAAAGTGGAAACTTGCTCTTTTTTTATAATTCGCGCTCTGTTTTGACCATGAGGTCATTTGTGCGGCCAGGTTGTGGCAGTGTGCTGAGAAGTGCGCGTGTGTTGCGTAATTCTCGGAACGTAACACCCGCTGTGTTTGTTTTGTTTTCAAATTTACGCGCATTTGTGTAATTTTCAAAACTAGTTCTGTTTTTACGCGTTGATGTGTAAATGTCTGACCGACCTCCATACCCGCGAAAAGACAACCTGACCATACTAGCACTCCTGTTTTCAGAACAGTGCGTAATTTCTGGCCCTCACTTTTTTTTTTTTTGACTTTTTTTCGCCACCCTGTTACACGCGTCCTCCGTCCGCCTTCTTCTTCTTCTATTTAAAACACTCCTTTCTCCCACCTTTCCATTAACAACCTTCTTTGAAGAAAAAAAACATCAACAACAAAAACAATTAACAACAATGTCCGGTAGAGGTAAAGGTGGTAAAGGTTTGGGTAAAGGTGGTGCTAAGCGTCACAGAAAGATCTTGAGAGATAACATTCAAGGTATCACAAAGCCAGCTATCAGAAGATTGGCCAGAAGAGGTGGTGTCAAGCGTATCTCCGCCTTGATCTACGAAGAAGTCAGAGGTGTCTTGAAGTCCTTCTTGGAGAATGTCATTAGAGACGCTGTCACCTACACTGAGCACGCTAAGAGAAAGACTGTCACCTCTTTGGATGTCGTTTACGCCTTGAAGAGACAAGGTCGTACCTTGTATGGTTTCGGTAACTAGGCTGTTTTTTATGGGTATTAGGTTTAGGGGTTATTGGTTTTGTATATTAGTGTAATGCGATGCAAGTCATTGAGATTCATTTATTACAGTAGTTTGATCTTATTTGCACTAAATACTTTATTTAGTGCTTAATGAACATATGAATACTCCCTTTTCTTCCAGCTCGGATCCCGACCCCACACCGTCACAAAAATTAGCAAATATGCAATATCTCTACTGCACCAATTCGGAGCAGCGTTCATTAATGGGAGTTTGATGCTGCTACAGGGGACCGCTACTATTACAATTTAGTGCCCGTATATTTACGTACACGCTAATTCATGAGCTAGAAGTTAGTTCAATATCAATATGATATCATATGATAATGTTCTTACCCAATAATTGATTATTCATTATGATTATGTAATAATGACACCGTCGGATATCGGATAATTTTGTTCAGCACGATAATTAAACATCGCCATATATATATTACACTTGTAATAATTATATATAGTTGGAATCGCAGAACGTCATAAATCACAATATTTTTGATAATTATATATTTATATTGTGAAATTGAATGATGATTCACTTAGAAGGTCATTCAATATTGGAAAATAACTCATGATTGTGACCAGCCTCGGTCGGATCCTTTGATAAGATGGAATCCTATTGGTCTTTCGTATGAAGGTGCGGGTGCACGTGGGGCTTGAGATAGAAATAGACCCTATGATGTTGGATATAAACATCATAGAAAATCCAAATACT
>JAJMLD010000142.1:0-15277 GCA_030569515.1 Barnettozyma vustinii | reverse complement strand
TGTCCCATTATGGCAATTCCAAACTAGATATGAGACAAAACATTACTATATTTACTATATAAGAAGCCTGGACTCTCTTCAAGAGATCCATATCTTCTTCCCTACTCGTTAGGGCAGACTAGATACACATATTATACGCTTGCGACACAGGCATTAATCCACTAGCACTGTCCCTAACTTAGCCATTACGCTACACAACAATAACAATATACTAATTATTTCGGAGTTTGACGTCGGACTAGCCGGTTAACCTGGGAATAAATAAAGATCCCCAGTTTTTCTGATCCTTAAATTAAATACTTCGGTTTCAATTAGGCTCATAGATCTCCTTCAATCATGATCCTATATGGATCGGAGGTGTGTTAGTTCGTGTATTTGCCTTGTTTGATTGTACCTATAACCATAATCTCTTTTGACACTTTCATTCTTTCCCAGTTTTCGACTATGTTGAGGGCTGGAGTGACTTTCTCCAGGCAAAATAAGCAAATTCTCACATACTGGCAATCTGAAGTTGGTATTTTTGTGTATGTCTAATTTTAGGGGCTAGCAGACTTCAGCTAAGACCCACAATTGGTAGTACCGTAAAAGGCATTTGAATGACCAGCAGTCCCCTCCAAATATTGGTGCCATTTTGCCGATTTTCAAGCAAGAAGACACAGAGAGAACACTTAGTGGGTTGTGCCTCCAAAATTACAGCTTACATCTTATTCACAATCAGGTCAATCTAGACTATTTTCTTGATTTGGACTCTACCACCTTTTGACACATCCCATGCATAAATTGACAGGCAGCAAACACCCACACACCACATCAAGTTTTCAGGAGCAAAAAGAAAAAAGGATTCTTGTTTAAAGCCAATATATCCTTGTTCTGTTTGAGAGATCTAGAAGCAAATGAATGAGACATGAGATATGATATCTGCGTTGATACAAAGGAATGTTGTACCCACATTCCAAGTAGTTGACTTATTTACCATCTTTAGCCTTCAGTTTCAGGGGGTCTTCAATCTTTGCTTCAACTGATGGATCAAGCTTAGTGATACTCCCATCATTAGCATGCCCCTTTCCCTTACCAATGACACTGCTCTGTTCCTTCACAGCTCGTTTTCTCTCCCATCCAGTCTTGAATCTGATGTCCACCAAAATAGGCAAAGGATGTGCTTCCGTGTTGAAGACAGAGTTTTTCAAATCCCATTTGGCAACAGCTTCAGCAGCAGCAGGATCTGAGGTCTCTCCCTGGAACAACAAATAAAAGTATTTCAAAGTCTCCGCCATCCAGAATGATTCCATATTGTCACGCTTCTCACCAGTTGTCACATCATCCAATGAGGTGTAACCGCCATCAGCCAGTTTGCTGTATTTTTCAAAAGATTGGAAAATCTCCCAACCCCATTGCTTGTAGATATCCTCACCTGTGATTCTAGACAAAACAAATAGGGATTCTACCGTTTCTGGTCTCTGTAAGTTATGGCGATCAGCAGGCTTGATGATGAAATCCTTTTGGGCATCCTTCTCGGTGTTGAAGACAACAATCTCTGGAGCAAGTCCTGTAGTGGTCTCCACATACATTCTATAGCAAGAGTGCGTAATTTCACGAGCAAGATTCAGATCCTCTTCACGAGTTGGATCCCACCATTTTTGCTTTCGAGCATCTGCTAAAGCCAAACCTTCAGTTGCACCAAGTGCAAGCAAGCCACCCATAAAGCAAACCAGGTGATCCATCTTGTTGGATAGCGGCCCACTAATACCTTGCTCGAGTTCACCAAAGAAGGCAAGCTTGTTTGGGACTGAATAGCGAAGTAAATGCTTTTTCATTCCAGCAATGGATTCCCTGTACATCTCTTGGTACACAGGCTCCCTGGTTTGGAGGTACTGCTTCAACAAGTACTCATAATAAGAGTCACCTCTTGAACCGAGTCTGATTAGCTGGCCCTGGTACTTTCCAGTGTCTGGATGTACATATATTGGAACCAAGCCAGCTTCTGGGGCGTTGGAATCCAATGTTGCCATGATCTGCGAAACCTTGTCCCAATAAAGAGATTCACCAGTCAATGAGGCCAAGTGCTTGAATTCCAGTTGCAATGTAGCAACCTCAGCAGTGGAGCTTGCACCGCCATCAACGTGGCTACGCTTTCCTTTACCAGTCTTCAAATTGACTGAGGCATAAGGGAGGCCAGAAGGGGACTCAAATGAACCAATTATCTTGTCACCTAACTTCACAGCCTTTTCCAAATACATTTCCTTCTCGGTAAGGTAGTATGCACTTAGCAAACCACCGAGCATGCGGATTGTGGTCTCAAAGACATTCACATCGTAATCAAAGTCATAATTTAGCTCATTGGCAACCCAACTCTCTGCTACCTTCAACTCCTCCTCCAAACCCATTAAATGGAGCGTGTCCAGTGAGTCAACAATGATCCAGCCTAGAGGTTCTGGACCCATATTCTTACCCTTGTGACTTATTGGAGAGTACTCATCCATTCCCCAACCATGTGTTTCGTAGGATGCCCAACTCGACTTCATGGCGTCACGGACTCTGTTCTGGGCTGTTACCCAATCAATTGGTTCACTGGTACCCGTTTTTGAGAATCTCAAGAACTGGCCAATGTAGTAACATACATAAAAAGCAAAGAGAATGACTGATGCTTTCAACAACCTGGCGTTACGCTTTTCCCTCTGTGCAGACTTGGATAATGGAGTGAACGGCTTGTCTTTGTAGAGTGGAAGTGTAGGTTTCTGTGAAAAGGTGAATATGTGGTTCTTCCTACCAATTCCCAGTGATGCCATTGGGATCAGAAATAAGTTCAAGACTGCCCGTTGGTATAAGAAAGAGAGTAGCGACAGTTTTGACAACAAAGCGCAGCTTGATTTGAACGTGATGATTTTTTTTTGACTTTTGACTTGATGTGCTGACTAAAAAGTTATGTAATTTTCTCCGATACTCGATTTTTTCACCTGACTCATGAAAAAATTGGTCAAAACCGATAATCAACTCCACAGGAATTATCAAAAGTACTACACCGAGATCAGTATGAGCACCATCCCATCGCAGGAAATTGGTGCCACGATCCCTAACTTCACGCCACATGCTGTTTCTGTGACACTCCCTACTTGGGAAGCCACTGTCGGCTACGAGAAGGGTGAGGACTGGGTGGTCAGCAAGATGCACTCTGGGTATCCTCGTTTCTTCATCCACACCAAGATTCAGGAACTGTGCAAATACTTGGAGGACAGATATGGACGTGAAGGTGAGAAAGTGTTTGTGTTTGGCAGTTACAATGTTGCAAGAAGATGTCGTGAGTTTGTCAAGACTCAAGCTTCCAAGGAAGAAGGTACATCTATCCCAAACGTCAGAATCCTACAATTGTCCACCATGGGTCCTCAAACCAAAGAGGAAGAGGGCTACAGAAAAGAAGTCAAGATTGCTGTGGTTTTTCTTCCTTCGTCCCACTGGAAATTGGCCAAGGCATACTGGCAACACTCCGGTGAAGGTATCTCATCTCGCATGGGTGAGTATGTTCTCCAAGAGCTAAAATTGAGTGCTAAAACTGAGGATTGTGGTGTTTTCATTGAGGAAAGATTTGGAAGAAACTTGGATCTAAGATTTGCTGATGAGAGTAAAGTCATCTTGAGAAAGAGAATTGCTGGTAAACTGGGCGATGTTGGTCGTGCTATTGATGAAACAGATGTGTTTCTATATCCTTCTGGAATGGCATCTATCTTCAGTGCACACCTGGCATTGCTGGGCACATTGGAGGCACAAAAATCTGTTTGCTTTGGATTCCCTTACGTTGACACATTAAATATTTTGAAGAAGTTTGGTACTGGCGTCCATTTCTACGGGTTTGGTGACGACGATTCCTTGACAGCTTTGGAGGAGAAGCTGGCGTCATGTGAGAAGATCCTTGGTTTCTTCTGCGAATGCCCATCCAATCCATTGTTACGTACTCCAAACTTGAAGAGAGTTAGAGAACTGGCCAACACTTACAAGTTCCCTATCGTTGTTGATGAAACCGTGGGTAACTTCTTGAACATTGATGTCTTGAAGTACGCTGACGTGGTTGTATCCTCATTAACTAAGGTGTTTTCTGGTGATTCCAATGTTATGGCTGGCTCACTAGTATTGAACCCACAATCACCATACTATCAAACCCTCAAATCCTACTTTGCATCCAATTATGAAGATTTGTTTTGGCCAGAAGATGCCATTTATCTGGAGAGAAATTCTCGTGATTTTGAACAACGTTCATTAAAGGTGAATGCCACTAGCGAAGCAGTTGTTGATCTTTTCCTATCCAACCCTTTGATCAAAGATGTATTCTATCCAAAGAATCTACCAACAAAGCCATATTATGATGAGATCAAGACCCCTAACGGTGGTTACGGTGGTTTGATATCTCTTGTCTTCCACAAGCCAGAACAGGCTAGAGTTTTCTTCAACGAGGCCCTCTTGAGTAAGGGTCCATCCCTAGGTACCAACTTTACCATTGCCTGTCCATACACTATCTTGGCACATTTTGAAGAAATGGAGGAGGTGGAGCAATGGGGTGTTGATCGAAACTTGGTCAGATTGAGTATCGGCCTTGAAGATAAGGAGGAGTTGATTGGTACCTTGACCAGAGCATTGAATGTGGCCGCTTTGGCTTGATGGACATTGAGAGAGGAGAAGGATGATGATATACGAAAGAGGAGTAACACTTCAACAGTTACCCATGATTTAGATATTTAACTAGGAGCATTCCAACATGACTTACGAATAAAATAACTTATAATAGAGAGTGAAGAACGTAGGTGTTCTTAAGTAGTTCACATTGACAGATGAGATAGAGATCGTTCGTAGGCACTAAGATCAAACAGAGAACAATTCGTCCCTTCTGACAGGGTAAAAAAATGGAACTGCTCTTTCTTGATGCGTACTCCGAGTTGGCTCAAAGTAGCCAGCAATCTACACCTTCATGCTTTATAGTATATTTTGTATTTCATGTCATCACACGTACGAATATCAATCTCTCAAAGATGTATCACTCACAACACGCAGCGATTTCAGCAGTCTAACCGTCTCTAATGCTCCGATGCGGGCTATAATCTCTTTAATCCTTGAACTCAATTGGCTTCTCACCTCTGGCGAATCTTGGGTTTCTTGGATCGTTGACAAACTCTCTGGTACCAGCGGAAGCCTCGGCAGCCTTACCGACAACCCAGTACACGATGACACCACCAGCAAAGAATGGCCAGTATGGCTTGAAGATAGGAGTAGCGAATCTCTTTAGGGCCATTGTGAAGTAAATTTGCGTTGGCTTTTGATTGTTGTTGTGTCCTTGAGGGTGATTTTTTCAGTCCGTTTTTTCTCTCTCTCGACAAATGAAAAGCCAACAATTAAATGGTTACCCGGAACAGGTCCAAAATATTCATCACGTGAAAGGAATGGAGCTTTCACGTGACTAATTCTCGGTGTTTACCGATAAACTGATAAGATCGTCAACTTCTCACTTTATTGGTTCAAAAAGGGCCCTGTTTTGAGTTAGAATATATAAAGGGCCTAGTGCCTCCCGGCATTTACCGTTTCTAACAGCAGTTTCGAATATTTCACATATAACAAAAGCAAGATGACCCAGATACTCTCCAAGGAAGACTTCAAGACCCAGGTGGTGTCACTCTACACTGATGTCATCAATGCCAAACTGGACGGTTCCGTCCTTTCCTTTTCTGACGAATGGTTTGCTGAAGCGAACAATCTAATCCAACCAAATGCTCCAATCTTTGATCCACACAAGTTTGTCTTTGCTGGTAAATGGTATGATGGTTGGGAGACCCGCAGACACAACACAGAAGAGGCCGATTGGGTCGTTTTCAAGTTTGGGGTTTCAAGTGCCAAGTTGATTGCCTGTGAGATTGACACTGCATACTTCAATGGTAACCATGCCCCACATATTAGTGTCGAGGCAGCCAATCTCACTGGCGATGACTGGAGCAATGCCACCTGGGAGACTGTCGTTGAGAAGATCGAGTGTGGTCCGTCGCAACGCCACTTTTTCACTCGTGGTGCCCTTACTGAAGGTGCATACACGCATGCCAGATTGAAGATGTACCCGGATGGTGGTATTGCCAGATTCAGACTCTATGGACAGGTCATTCCTAACTTCTCCACCATCCAAGCCAATCAGGTGGTTGATTATGCCAGTGTTAAGTTTGGTGGTGTCGCCGTGAATTGGTCCGATCAGCATTTCGGGACTGCTGGTAACCTTCTGCTGCCTGGTAGAGGTAAAGATATGGGTGATGGCTGGGAGACGAAGCGTTCCAGAACTCCAGGCCATGTCGACTGGGCCGTCATTAAACTTGGTGCTAAGACCAATGTCAAAAAAGTCATTATTGACACTGCGCATTTCAGAGGTAACTTCCCACAGAAGATCACGATTGATGGACTCGATACTGATGTTGATGTCCCTGAACATGATGATGCGGGCTGGGTTGAACTTGTTGGGGAGAGTAAAACTCAGGCAGACAGGGAGCATGAATTTGAGGTTAATAGCGAGGGGAAGTTCACTCATGTGAAGTTGACAATCATTCCAGATGGTGGTGTGAAGAGAGTGAGAGTCCTAGGAACAGTTGCTTAATTACAATAGATTTTTTGACATCCATTGTCCACTGGTGGTAGAATCCAATCTGCCATTTTATCACGGTAAAAGATATCACGTTGATCTGAAAAATTCATGTTTCTCCTAGAAGCGATCCGTACATCACTCAGATGTCACTGCTGAGGAGTCATTTACTTCAAGGAGTGCCATTACACTCACTTGAGTTTCCTACTGAGATTGATGCTTCTGAAGTTCTCCATACTCTTGGTCAAATCACCCAACACAAACCATACTATGTTAAACAGTTTCTGCAACGGTTGCTCCAAACCGGCTTGATTGATTCAGATACGGATGAGTATGAACAATTATACGACATGATGAGTGAACTTGTGCTGGCTAAGCCCAAATCCGTAACAGAAACCGAATTGATCATATACACTTTTGACAGGGGGACCCAAGTCCACATTTACGAGACACCAAGACTGATCTCAGGACAAGGAACCACAGGCCTTCGAACTTGGGAAGCTGCTTTATACCTGTCCTCATACCTAATATCAAACCCAGATATTGTTGAGGGCAAGAATGTTCTTGAGTTGGGAGCAGGTACGGGCGTTGTTGGTATCTCTTTGGTGAAGTCACAGAGGGCCAAGAAGGTGACCATCACCGATGGTGATTCCCAGCTGATTGACAATCTAAATGGGATTCTTTCAGTCAATGATCTTGTATCACAGGTGAGAGATGACTTGGATTGCCATGCTTTATGGTGGGGAAGAGACGCTGTCCCTGAAGAAGTCGATCTGATTGTTGCTGCAGATGTGACTTATGATTCTGCGATCATTCCCAGCCTGGTTGACAGCATCAGGGAGGGACTTCAAAATAGTGTAAGGGAGGCTTTAGTAGCTGCAACTGTGAGAAATGAGAACACAACAGTGGCGTTTGAGGAGGAGGTTGTTACAAAAGGTATGAAGTGGAGAATTGTCAACAAGGAAATGAAACCATCAGATCTCAATGGCAAAGGTGCGATATGGTATTCAGATTCTAGTCCCGAGATCCGAATCTACAGTGTTACTTTATAGTGAATGAATAGATTTCCTGCGTTTTGTGTTTTTTTTTTTTGGCTTGGATTAGAAATGTAAACAAACAGAAAAAAACAATACTTCTTTAATCTTCTCAATCTCTTCAGAAATCCAAAATGGACACAGTGCCTGTATTGCAGCCCATATCTGATAAGGAGAACATTCCTGAACATATCCTCACATCCTCAGTGCCTCGCAAACCGCAACCATCGGAGTCACAGCGGCTCCAAGCAGAAATCAGACGTCTTCAGAGGCTTTACAGCGATGAGGTTGTTTCTAACCAAAATGCACTCCATGAACAGGAGAGACTTGAGTTGGATCTATTGACAAAAGAGAAGGAACTGCTTGTTAAACAGAAGAAGTATGCTCAGATTGCGAAGTTAAATGTTGAGTTGAATGAGAAGTTGACGCAGGACGCTCAGTGTTTTGAATTGGAGGCGACGAAGCACAAGATGCAACATCACAAGATACTTCAAGAGTTGAAAGATGCAAACAAGAGAATTAACGAACATGCTAAAGAACTTCAAAAAAGGGACCAAGAGATTGAACAATTGAATGACGAGATGAGTGAGTTGTATCGTGAATTGGTGGAAAAGGAGGCTGAACTTGCAGAGTTGAGCGAAATAAGGACAAAGACTAGTCTTCCTTATCACTCCCAGAATAGTGACAATGAAGAAGAACTGATTGATGATGAGTCAGATGATGATCAATCTCCTTCCACAATTAAGAAAGAGGAGGAGAAGCTTCTTCAAGATTCAGATGATGACTTGGATGTGGTAAGGTCCAACACTGCTGAGTCCCTTGCCCAGGAGTTGACAAATGCATCGCACCTAAACAAGCTGCTTCTTCATTACCGCTTTGAGATCAAATCTTTAAAGAATGAGAGAGCACAGCTTTTAAATTACGTGAACAAGTTGTTGAAGAACAAGCCACGTGAAGACCAGAATGAGGTGTTGAAGGGAAAGTTGGTGAACAGAAAGATCCTTAGAATCGCATCCACTAGCAATGATCAAGATTTACAAGACCAAGATGATCATGTGCCTGGTCATATCCACCTAAAGCAGAGATCGAAGAATAAGAGAGCTATTTCCAATTGTGTTGATTTGAAGTCATATTCTAACCAAACACCGAGAGAGCAAACTAATGACAATTCGAATCATGCTAAGAAACAAGCAATTGGAGAACTGAAATCGTTGGGCCTGGAAGTTGGTCATCAATTGTACGTGCCCAGTGTAACGAGACATTTGGAGAAGTTGAAACCAATGCTGATCTTTGGGGTGTTGAGTGGTACACAGGGAGAAGTTGAGTTTGAGATTGAAGCGTTGGATGATGCTGTTAATTGATCATGAGTTATGAAGTTATCTGCATCTGGAATGTAGATATGGATATGTGCAAAGATTTCGATCTGATATAGGCGATGCAGAAGGATTATTCTAATTTATTGTTCTCATGTAGGTGAATTTTAAAGCCCATAACGTAATGTAGATCTTTTGCTAATATTCCAGAGTACAGATTCCAGGATCGTCAGATGCGTCAGATGTCGGGTATGCACCTTTCTCTTGGTGTGATGGCCTGATATGAGACAATAGGTGAAGACCCCACAAGTTGCCTGAAGAGTTCTGAATCCTGATCTATAAGGGTGTCGGTGATTGAAAAGTAACTACCGAACAAAGAGCAGCAAAATTACACATCGTTTTCAACAGCCCAGTTTACCCAGTTCATCATCTATCTATAGTTGAACGACAAGTTATCGGGCCGTTTTTCGTGCGAGTTTCTGGTGTCTTCAATATCCGCCTTCTGGTACACACACGACCTCAAGCGGATTAATGTAAAATCTGTTTAACCGAGCCGAAAAAAAATCATACGTTTTTCGCTTCATCGACTCACTTTTGACTGTAGAACACCAAGAAGACGCGTGGAGCCGTATATATAGGCAATGCGCGCCCCTTGTTTATCTTTGTTGTTAAGATCAAGTGAACAGTGTTGGTATTGATCATCACCACGACAATCTAGAACAATGGCTCTCAGGAACTACATGTACTACAAGCACGACGACTCATTGAAGGACAAGATTGCGCACGGATTGCCTGTCGTCACACCTGTTATTTCCAATGAAGAGAGCACTACCACAACAGCGTCTAATGAGGAGGAGCAACAACTGACCTCCAGTCTAGCAAAGCTCGTGATGGCGAAGAAGAAAAGGCTCACGCCCACACAGTTGAGAAAACTCGAGAGGGAGAAGGAGATGGCAGCAGCAGCAGCAGCTACTGCTGCGACAACTGCTGGTGTTGCTTCTGAGGTGGGTGCCAGCTCTTGAATACGTTTTGCTATTTTGGATATATGAGCACAGGGCTTTAGAAAAAGATTTTCAGGGCCTAGTGGACTGAGTACTATGTTGTGTCAAGTCTGCTGAATTTATTTATTGGGTTTTTGGGTTAACAACTAAAAAGGAAGAAGTTGGCCTTGTCAATTTGGTGACGGCCGCTGGTTGTGTGGTTTAATGGGAGTAGCCTCTTTTGCTACGTACAAACTAGGTGTTCAAAATATGAACTGTTTAATGAATCATGTGAATTAAAATGTCTTTGATTGTAGCTACAACGAGTAACTATAATTTGGCATTTATCACGGATAAGTCGTGACTTAGCTGATCTCACTCGGTGAACATCTCTGCGTTAAATCCCGCGATAACTCAGCTAGTACAATGTGTTCGATATAGCTGCCCCAGTACCATCATCTACAAATATCATTTGTGAAACTTGTCACATTAAATCGAAAATTATACAGAGATATGTACAGACCATCTGACACCCCTCTTTCAGCTCGAAAACGATCCAGACGGGTTCTTATTGGCATGCTTTCCTCTCTCCATCTGGAATCACGATGATATTAAAACCAAGGTCCTGCAATCCCGCCACACAAGCTCCATACACTCAAGACTCTTCAGACGTCAACACTATGATACAAGAACTGTACCCTAGCCATCAGCCCCAAGAATCCTTAAAGAGTGCGGTAACCCATATGACAGAAGCTGGCGTTTAATCACGTACTGTCTAATAAGATGGATGAACTTTTGGACAAAGTTGAGGAAAGGAAAACAGGAGCTTGATTGAAGGAAAGGTTTGGGAAAGAAATTTTTTTATAGTGAAGAGGAGCTGGTGTCCGGGTGTTCAGATTCATTTTTTTTTGTACAGGGCTAGAAATTAGATCAACACTTGACCCCTCAGGCATCTTCACTTGTACAACAAAAGCTCTAGAATCAACCAGGATCTTAATTAAAATTAAATACAATAAACATAATTAGCGAATACTTTATAGCTTTATCAAAATTAGATTACAATTTCTCTAATGAACTGGAGCTGGAGCAGGAGCAGCTTCCAATGGTGAGTTTGGCTGGGATTTGGAGATGATCACGGCTCTCGCCTTCAACGCCTGGGCAAACAAGAGAGCAATTGGCCAGATTGGTGCATCGGCAAGAATTCTGACACCAAGGTACAGCGATCTCGAGGAGAGTCTTGCGCTCTGAATCACGCGGGCTGCCTCATTGATGTCTGTGTTTGGGTTCACTGCACGCTTCGCGACGTCATCATCCAGTGGCTCGACATCCAGGGCACCTTTGGCCTCCACGCGGAGAAACTCGGCATATGTCTTGTTGTTCTCGCTCAGCATCAGACAGTTCTCAATCTTCTTAAAGACCATCTCCGTTCTGAGCCACAGGGTTCTCTCGTTGGCATTGAGGAAGCCATAGTTGAGCTGGTGGACATTGGCTGAATTCTTCTCTATTGAGAGCAAAAACTCCGCAATGATGAGTAGTGAGGTGAAGATGCAGGTGATGAAGAAGACTGGAGTTCTCAAGGACGTCTTCTCGGCATCCTGGTGAATAGAAACGTAATCAATCCACAACTTCACAATATCCAAGGCGTAATTTGTAGCATCCTTCAATGCCTCTGGGTCATCTCTCAGTTTCTGCAAATTAGCATTCATTCCTGCCCAGTCCTTTTGCCAAATCTTCTCAATGATTGAGGTTAGGTCCACACATTTCCGGATCTTGGCCAATGAAAGCAATGGGAGAATCAATCTCAGGACAGGAGTGCGCTTATAAATGGCCTGCAAACTCTGCTCATTGTTGAGGTAAAAGACACCGCCATTCTTGATGTAGAGTGATTCCCAACTCTTGATGAGGCTCTCAATGACTGGTCTGGCATTCATTCTCCATTTCGTAGCAGCAATAACACCATTCGTCTCATTCTTCAATGCAACACGCTCCAAGGAGATCTTCTCGTGAATGGATAGCAACAGACTTAACAAGGTCTTCATCTGGAACTTTTTATTCAACTGGTCATCGTCATTCAGGACAAAGTTGTTCAATGTGAGATAGGACAGACAATTGGTATATGAATCACTACCATTGGACAACTCAACAAGGGCGAACTTGGAGTCAATGGTATAACGGCGTTCATCAAGAACACGGTACCATTGTTGATAGTCAGCACTCTGCCACAACTCTTCCCATTTGCAATGTATACCGCACTTCAAATCAATTGAATGCAAAGAACAATCGAGCCCAATCAACGAGGTGAACAAGTTCGAAACAAGTAGGATCGTGTGACATGTTCTGACTCTTGTCTGGGCCAGGATGAAGTAATTGAAATTCTGTCTCTGTATATCTTCTGACACAATCCCCACCTCGCTCAAGACAGGAGGTGGGGTCAGGAAATTCTCCAACGGGTGGTTCAACGCCGTGATCTTAACCAGCTCAATCAAGGAGTTCAAAAACATAGCCATAGTTTGTGTCACGCTGAGGTCATTGTTGAAGATCCCGATGAAGATAAGCAACACCATGGACTGGTAGACCCAAATCGGCACCGAGTTGGCTCTGCTCGAGTACGCATCCTTCGAGGCCTGATGCATATCGTTCTTGAAGTGTTTCTTCTCGCGCTCCAGAAACTCGTGGATTCTGAAACGGGCAATGTTGAACATGAGCATCGCGTGTGTTGAATGGAAGCCATAGAGGGCCCCTACAGCCCCGACAGATAGAAGGAGCGGATAGTTTTCAATAGAGGGCACGAGGGTTTCGAGGTGAATGAAGGGGAAGTACTTGTCAAACTCGGTTTTGAAGAGGTAGACGTACTTGTTGAGCTCATCCAGTGAGGGCAACTGTGAATCACCAAGCCCATTCAACTTGAGAATCTGTTCCCGGAGTTCATGGGAGAACAATTTGAGGTCAGATTGGTCTGTTTCAACCTCCTTGTGGAAGAGATCAACTTGTCTTGACCTGAAAAGAGATGGGATGCCATTGGAGGAGGACACGCTGGATGGTGAGGCAGATGTGATTGATTGTTGACGTGCCATTGGGGTGCGACCAGGCACTGAACCAGATGGACTGAACTCATTGTTTGGGGAGACCGAAGATGGCAACACTGCAGCTGGACTCTGATGGGGTGCTCTGTGGCTCGTTGTGTCGATGTTCGTGTTGGTGTTCGTGTTGGTGTTGGTGTTGTTGTTGTTTGGGGGACTGACTCCACCGAAACCAATGCCATTCAGGTTTCTCACACCGCCAAAGTTGGCATCAAATGGCGTTCTGATAAACTCCTCTAGCCAGTCTTCTGGCGATGATCCACCCATCAAGCCATCGGCTCCTGCTGAGCCATTGTCTGTAGGTATTGTGGAGCCGGTATCGTTTGAGTCAGCAGTGGCAGCGCTGGAGGACGCTGCTGTAGGTGAGTTCGAGGTAATATCGAGCGGATTGACAGGAGTGTCAGCTGCTGAGTTGTTGCCTCCGCGCCGACGCTTGCTGGATGTTGTTGCTGGGAGAAAAGGATTGAAGTCCTCCTTTGGTGTGAAGCCGTGAGAGCCACCTGTGTAAAGGTACTCACTGGTCAGAAAGTCAAATTTCTGCGTCTGTACCTGGCTGTAGTTTCCATTTGACTGTGGAGTTGGCTGCTGCGCATCAAGACTGAATTCATCAATGTCGAATCCAAGTCCCAGCGATCCCAAGTCGACACTGCCATCACTAACCATTGGAATTTCCTTCGCTGAAAACTGCGGAGTGGCAAACCCAACCTGATGGGGTCCCTCGGGCTCAGGAGCAGGAGGAAGTTTGGAGCCATCTTTGGTATAGGATAAAGCACTTGAAGCCGAGAAGGAATTGTGACGAGGTCTCTTTGGTTGGTAAGTGGTGAGTGAGTGCTCAACAGGGAACAACGATTCCTGTGTATCAATGCTTGAAGTCGTCTCAACAGAAGGAGAATCTTCTTGGTGCTTAGCACTATTCTTTCTGCCACGCTTGAAGACGAAATCATTGACAATGACATGACTGTTGGCTGTAGGCAGGGACACCTCCTTGTTGCCGTAGTTGGTGATGATGCTGCCCTTGACGGTCTCTTTGCCAGTGCCTCCATGAAGTTTCTGTTGGTGTCTTAGCACGAGGTCCCTGCGGGCAAAGCAGCGCCCACACTGGGCACACTGGAAAGGTTTTTCATTGGTGTGACTTCTCTCGTGGCGTTTCAAATGTTCATACCGAGCAAATGCTCTCGTACAAGTGGTACAGACGTGAGGTCTGGGTTTGTCGGTCTTGATGATGGCTGACTTCTTCGGAATGGGCTCGAAGCCCTGGACAGACTGCTGAATCTGTTTGGGTTGTTTGAGTGGGTCCTTTGGGTTCGAGAGCCCCGTCTGGATGGGAATATGTGCGGTGGATCCCTGACGGGAGGTGACTCTCGACGAACTGGTAGAGCTGCTGCTCAGAGGTGTCTCCTTGCTCATAATGTGTGTGTGTGTGTGTATATGTGTATGCACTTGGTGTTGGGAAAGAGATTCAAGAAACCTGGAAAGACTCTTTCTGCGGCACTTTGGTGTTGGTGCCAGGGAAAGAATGACAGGAAAGTCTCTCGCTGTCTGTCTCTCTTGTCGTGCTTTTTTTTTGCAGAACCTATCAGCGCAGCTTGATTTGTTGGTGATGATCTCGCGCAAGTCGATCAGTTAACTGGCAGTGTGAAGCTGGAGTAAGGTAAAGGGCGGTGCAAGGGAAGAGACAAAAGGGTAAGAGCTTAATTCTTTTTTTATTTTTTTGTTTTGGGATGTGTAAAAGTCATTTGTAGTCTTTCCCGAAAAAGATTTTCCCGGTGTATCTTGTTGTAATGTCGTTTTCGTCTACACAGAGAGTAAGGCAAGAAGGAATAAAAAAAAAAAAACAAGCCTGGTAGGAGCCACACAGCTGGGGAAACCCGGTCTCCTACTGGCAGCGCGTCCTCCGGCAGGAAAACTTCTCTGCCTGGCAGGCGGCGGCGCTCTTCGAAAAAGAGCCTGAGCGAGGCGGGTGCCTAAGACAGGCAGGCGGAGTCCACGCCTGTGCTGTGCCTATGCCTCTATCAACACTTACAACCAAGTTTCCGATATGCTTGTCTGGGATGGACATTAGACACAGCTCCACTACCTCCCGGCCACAAGGATCGACAACAGCCAGGTCACACAGACACAAAAACAGAAAACAGAAAACAGAAACAGACCCACACACGCACAGCTTACCTAATGGAGGGGGACACAGGACACAGCTGTTTCATGGGTTCTAGGGCCGATCACGGATGTCTGTTGCCGTATGGTTTTTTCTTTTTTTTTTTTTTTTTTTTTT
>JAJMLD010000141.1:0-15782 GCA_030569515.1 Barnettozyma vustinii | reverse complement strand
CGCTAGTATAACTGGCGGTATGTAGACCGTCGGATGTACCGGACATGCCAATTTGCCTATCTCCAAAACTACAATTCAAATAGAAAAGCGGAAAGCGAGCTTTAAAAAAAAGGAAGGAAGAAAAAGGAAACAAGAGAAAAAAAGGGAGAAAATCGACCATTTTCAATTTTTGTCAACGTAAATTACGGTGCTCTCACTGTATTTCGTTGACCTGCACCAAAACACATTCAAGGGGCTTCGCTAAGATCAAACCCACCAACAGCTCCAAATGATTCGCAGTGCCCGTATTCCACCTCGGGCTACTCGTACTGGCTACGTGTCGTCCTGGTTGGGTCGGACATTGGGCTACAGCAAGTTGTATCGGCCAAAGGAACAGCTGTTCTCCTCCTCGTCATCCCTCACCGTACCATTCATGAACATGACTGATACCACAGTGGAACCAATTCCTTATGGTTCTGGTGATCATCCTTACATACCTCATATCAGCAAGAGAACGGAGATGCACAACAGATATGGTAGATTAAGGGATTTGAGTGGTGCTTGTTCTGAAAAGCGAAGAGCAGATGATTGGTCCACCATAAATCCAAACCCCAAAAACAACATCGCAGACTCCACACAAACCGACAGCCTAGACTTTCAGCAGCCGCTGAGTATTGTCCAAATGCAATTGCTACCTCCAAGCCTGCGAAACAAGCTTTCTCTAGCGAGTGATGCACATTTAAGATTGTCCACCATCCTTGGATACAAACACCCTTTCCGTATTCAAGTTGGTTATTTGGAGAGTTTTCTTCGAAAGGAATTCAAGGAGCATGATCTGATGAAGATCTTCTGTGACGATTTATCTATTGAGATCGTTCTGAGGATTGCGAGGTTCTTTGTCTTACAGAGAAACTTTAGTGGCCTTGGTACTATTTATCTCCATCTTTATCAGCATGACAGATCAAGATATCTCCATCATTTCAATTCAATTGTGCTCAAGGCTATGGATAAGGAAAATGAACTGGACCTCGCTATTACTGCCTTCTTGATGAGCCTCTACCAACAATGCGGCAGAGACAGGGCTAAGTTCCGTGAGGTATTTAACTTCACAGGAATTGATGCTTCACTTCAAAATGTATCGGGATCGTCGATGTCATTCTTATCTGCTCTGAAGATGGTTCAACTAGAGGATTTTATTCTCACCTGTGAAGATGTCTCTGGATTGGCACCTGAGTTCATGGAGACTGGGTTTTCTAATGTGAACGCAACCATTGCCCTCAAATTACTGGAACAGGGGCATATCGAGAGGGGATTTAGTTTGATCAAGTCAGCCAAGCTTCACCAAGTTGGTGGTCTATTTCAGCGAGTTTTGAGCGTCAAGGGAAACCGTGCTGACTTTGAGGGTCACATCCTTGAGCTGATTAGTTTGATGAAAGGCTACCGGTTCCAGGAAATTGATGCCATTAAGTGGAGAAAGTTGAATTTCAGTGATGGATTCTATAGCCGCACGTTGGAGATTCTGCAAGATTCTCACTCGATTCTTCTGTTCAAGAATCAAGAGCTTTACAGACTGCTGAAGTATCGCCCTATGAAACGGGCAATCAATTTCTTGATTGGGAATCTTTCAGAAGTCCCATCACTTGACATCAAGACCGTTAGTATCGTCCTTTTGAACACACATGATTTGGATCTTTTTCATAAGTTACAGGACCAGTTCTCATCACCGGAACAACTTGTCAGGCTGTCGGTGGCCCGCACAGTATCTGATAAAAGCTTGAACGTCTATGAAAAGTGGCATCGGCTGGTGTGTGCTCTCAATGGGCTCACGATTGATAAAGAGATTGCAGAACTATTGAGTGGATTCTTACACTCCGTGAAGAACCCAGGCCAAGTTATTCATTTACTGAATGGTTCAAAACTCATACCTGACGAGGCATTGTTTACTATCTTGAAATCGTTGAGACCTGCTGTATCATTGGAGGTTGCTAAGCATCTTTTTATTGAGGGGAAAGTTGATGTTCAGAGATTTGCCAGATTCATGTCTGAAGAGCATTCTTTGACGCAGATTGTGGAACTGATGTCAAAGTGCTACAGCCATAAGAGATATCGCTGGTTGCATTGTTCATTGACGAAGCTGTTTGTATCAAAATGTGAACTGGACAAGTGCTTATCATTTCACTCAGCTCTGAAGAGATCGGACGTTGAGTCTGTTAGAATTCTCTTGGAGGCACAGATAATCTCCAGAAGATACCCAAACCTAAGTTTTGATGGATTGAAATTGAGAGAAGTTCATCGAATCTATTTCGACCTTCTGTCCAGACTGGTAAATCGTGACGACATAGTGATGACTGAAGGTATCACCAAGAAAATTAGTATGTTGTTCAAGAGTGGTCAAATTGACCGCAAGATCTTTTCAATTGAGCTACTCAAACACGCCGTTTACAAAACAAAGATGCATTCACCACCAGATGAACTAATAATGACAGCAAAGGTGAGACACTTTGTTGATACTTGTGTCCAGAATAGAGTAGAACAAAGTATCATCAATGAGATCCTTGGAACCAGTGACTACTAACCGTATTTATACCTATTTATCTGCCTGTTTATGGCCTATTTATTTGCCTATTTATCTGCCTATTTATTTACCTATTTATTTACCTATTTATATTACTTGTTAATAATTTATTGGGCCTATATATATATATATATACAATAAATGACAACCAGCAAGCAGACATGTTGCTAAATCTTGCAAAATAGATATACTCATGTCAAATTTAAACCTAGATCATGTTTCTATGGTTACGGCAAGAACCCACAGAACTGGTACTCTGATGAGCAAATAAATTCCAAAAAGATGAGACTTCGAAGCTAGAAGTTAGAACCACGTTGAACGAAACTTTACCAGAAGTTTGAAGTTTCCCTTCCTATATTTTCAACAATATCAGAAGGTATTCTCAGATTCCACAGTGCTTCTACCAATTGAAGGTATCAAGTTAATGATGTACTCAAGATGTCATTTCCGACAACCATCACGTGGAGACCCTCGGAACTGTCGTCTTGTCAGCCAATAGCGAAGGACTTTTTCACACTTCATTTTTTTTTTTTATTAGTGCATCACCAAAAAAAAGCGAAAAAATCAAACGATTCATCAAAGCTGTTTACAATTCTTCACGAATAAATCAACCTATTCTAAAAGGATTTAAAGTCATTTGCGTCTATTCCAGAGCCTCCAGAGAAAGAACCAGTCGTCAATTGCAACTCACGTTTTTTCCTGTCCTCCAGATATTCCACAACATCCTTTTATTATACCATTTACAGTCAGACATATTCATTGCATAATGTTCAGATCAGTTTTGAGAAACCCAGGTGTTAGACAGGCTACTGTCTCCATTGCTCGTCCATCAACTATGAGATTGATGCCAACCTCCTTCACCTCCATCAGAAAGTATTCTGATCACCACGAAGAGACCTTCGAAGAGTTCACAACCAGATTCGAAAAGGAATTTGACCAAGCCTACGATCTTTTCGAGGTCCAACGTGTCTTAAACAACGCCTTCTCTTACGATTTGGTCCCATCCCCATCTGTCATTGAGAGAGCTTTGAGAGCTGCCAGAAGAGTGAACGACTACGCCACTGCTGTGAGAATCTTTGAGGGTTTGAAGTACAAGGTCGAGAACGTTGACCAATACAATGCCTACTTGGAAGAATTGAAGGACGTCAAGGCCGAGCTAGGCATCAGCTTGAAGGAGGACTTGTTCCCAGAATTGGCTAACCAAGAGCACTACAATTAGAGGATTTCTCTGTCAGTTTTTGCTGAGCTTAATTTAATTACGGGAGTACGAGAAAGGTTTAGTTTTATGATTTTTAAGAATAGAATATATGATTCATTATCACAATGAAGCCCATATATTGCTGTGATACTTTTTGAAAAGGATTGGAGAGAGTTGGTGTGGCGGTTGATTGAATTTTCCGTTGAAGTTTTCCAGCACATTTGCTTGATATTTATTGAAATTTATTTAGAATAAGAATTCGATTGTGGATACTCCTACTCGTAAGTTCTGCTCTGGTTGTAATGAGTGATCGATTCAATCAAAGTCTTTTTTTTTCCTACTGTACAAAGTGGTCCTCAAGAGTGGTCGATTCAGGAATCACTGTAATCATTATCGTCTTCCTCCTCATCATCTTCAATAAACTTGTCGTCTTTAGCTCTCTCAGCAGACTCGCTAGAACCTTCGACCAACTCGCCATCTGAATCAATTTCAGCATCTTTGTTCACCTCCTCTGTGGCATCATACCAATCAGTGTAGACATCAACAGGTTTACTCAGGGAATTTATCGTGGTTTGAAAACTCTGACCACAGATTTTACAGTATAACGTTCCAAGGTTGTTCTTCTTGTCTAAGGTACAGATGATAGACTTCTCATGATTGCAGAACAAGCAGTTGAAAGTCGTGTCTAGCTTTTGGACAACTTTCTTGACTGGTTTGGCAGAAGACTTCTTTCTAGCCTGTGTGCACCTGGTTAGCTATTGTTGAACGGTATAAAACAATTGATAGGTACCACTTACCATTTTGACTTATTGATGTTTCTTGAACTGAATATTGCAACAGCCAGTAAGACTTCTGGTTCTTGGTCTATGAGAATCTTAATGGGCCTGAGATCCAAAATGATTACCCTGTCAAACCCACCTGACTTATCACGTGTGGTTGATTTTCGGTAAGGCCACTTCCTTCCAAGTATAGGAAGAAAAATTTATTTCGTGCAAAGCGATGAGCTTGATCTAAAAACTTCACAGCAAAACCTCATAACTACACAATGGCTAAAGCTAAGAAGATTACCGCTAAGGCCGAGAAGATTGTCAAGTCTAAACCAAATCAACAGTCAAAGAAGCCAAAGGGAAAGGTTGTTGCGATGTCTACTGCTGAGGTTGAAAATGTTAACACCACAGAGCTGGCTAATGTCAAGAAGGCCAAGGTTGTTGCTAAGACCCAAAAGAACGGGAAGTCCCTTGTTGATAGCAAGAAGCTTACAAAGGCTCTTTCTGAGCTGAAGAAGTTTATCAAAAGGTCTGAGGAATCTGAATCTGAGAAGTTACAGCTATTTGAAGATGAGATCGCCAATACTGTGCAGTTACTGTTTACCAACAAGACCCTATTCTCCACCAAGAAGAATTTGAAACAGAGACTTATCACTTTGGAAAACAAGCCACAACAAGGGACAAAGCCTACTGTATGTATGCTCGTAAGAGATGCAGTGATCACCAAGGAATTATTGGAGGAGATCGAGAAGTCTGAGCTGAATGAGTTGGTTAGTGAAATCATCCCAGCTGCTGAACTGAAAACAACATACAAGCAATACGAGAAGAGAAGAGAACTCTATAAGAAGTATGATATCTTTGTTGCTGATGATGGTCTTGTGACCTCACTACCATCTCTGCTAGGTAAGATCTTTTATGAATCTGCAAAGGCTCCTATCCCAGTCAGAGTGGCCAAAGAGGGATTCTCTATCAAGTCTGCCGTTAACCAAGTAAAAAAGGTGCTGAAGTCATATGTGTACATCCTACCAAATGACACTTCGCTTTCTGTGACCTTAGGTGACATCAACACCTTGGACGAGTCCATTTTGGAGCAAGTTATTAACCATTTCTCTGATTTTGATTTAAGGGCCATTTACATCAAGACCCACAGCTCTCCATCTCTCCCATTGTTGGACATTAACGCTCCATTTACAGATGAAGCTGAGGAGGAAGATGCTATTGTTCTAGAGGGTGCTAATAGCTCTGAGTATGAACAAGGTTTGATTGAGTTGGCTTTGCCAGAAGAGGCGGAGAAGTTGTTGAAGGAATCGGTCAAGAAGTCCCAGAAAGAGAAGAAGAGTAAAGATATTAAGAAGAACAAGAAGGACTGGTTGAAGAAAAAGTTGAGAAATGAGTACTTGAAGAACAACGCTTAGTTATAGAGGCCAGCTACCCAACACATTGTAAAATAGCCACATTCCTTTGATGATTTTATATCTGTAACCTCATCTTCAATCGATTTGTATGTATGCCCTCTAAACCTGTGTGATAATTCACATTATCTAGTGAATTGAGACAATGGGGATGGCGAACGTTATAAGGTTTGGGAGAAGTCTACTTGGAGGTCAATCTCGCTCTGTATCATTGATGATACCAGTTATTCAGTCCTGCACAGTTCTTACGTGTCCAATTTGGTTTCTAGATAAATACGCATTGATAGAAGATAATGATCTTCAGGTACACTAGTAATTCAAACAGACTATAGTAGGCATAAGTCTATATTGTGGATTCTGGCACCATTTGGGAGGTATACACGTCCTACTTTGTACTGGTGAGGGGGGCGCAGATTTTGCTTCGGACTTTCATGCACGCATCGCATCTGTTGTAAGTACACACAAGGAATGACACTCAGCGGTCTGTTCAGTGGAAGTCGCTCAAGTCCAGACTCCATTTAGCAACGAGGGCTGGCCAAGTATCTGCACTGTGCGCTTTGGAGTCTGGTCACTTCCGGAAGTCCGGACTTTGCAACAAGCCGTTTCCAAGCGACCAACATTGCTTGTACTATTTCAGGTAAATAATACTGAACGTTCTAGTTCTAGTCTCTGGAGACTGGGCTATGCAATGATAAATGTACTAATTGGAATTGGACAGATGTTGCTTCCTATTGGCACCTCCAGTGCCTCTTGAATCGGAAGTTATTCAGTTGATCTCACTAAGCGTTCTAGAAGACGGGCGGAATTGTGATGCAACTGTGTCCATTTTCGGGGTACACACACATGCGGTGGCTCAAATCTCGATTCATCGTAATCTGCCAGTTTACTGTTTCGGATCTTTCTAGAAACGTTCCAGAAGGCGGCGCTGTTGCACTCAGTTCCAGTTTCTAGCTGATAAAGCATCTTATAGGCCCATTCAACTATTGGCTGGTTGGATAGCCAACGTTGCCCGGAAACTGGAGTCTGGACCTGCTGTCTGTTATGTAACTTGTTCTTGACATAAGGCATCTTTCGCGCACAACATGCGCCAAACCGAAAGAATCCGAGGGTACGGAAACTGAACTGATGGTGATGATCATGAGCCATTAACCGTCTCTAGATTCGTTTGATAAGCTGCGTTGTGAGGCACTTCATGATAGTTAAGGACTATTACCAAGAGTTATTGCCACAGAGACGTAATACTATGCAGCATGGAATAATAGAATAAGACCCTTTGTTCTATTTTGTTGGTTATTATCTCTTGAAGTTAAATGGGGTGCCCATCGTCTACTCGCGTACTCAACACATGCACAGTACTCGCCACCATAGTCTATGCTTCACTAGACCATCATGTTTCATTCACACTACGCTTGAAAAGGTTCTTCAAAATGGACGCATAAGATTTGAAGATTCAGTCCTCCAGTCAGCGGGGGAGAGACTTAGAGTGTTATCTGTTCTGAGACCAACAAGGAGATCTAAATGGAACATGCTTGTCCTCATCCAAGCCTCGTACAGCGATGTACTGCGAGATTATCGGTATTCAGAGTATGCAGAACACATATTTCAGCGCGTAATTGACATTACATACAGCGCTGTGAACACTGCCATATGTAATTGATCAAGTCGTTATGACGTCGTTAGCGGCTGTTTAGGCCGCTTCAATTCAAGATCCACTCATTCATTATGATTTGCTACCAGCTTGACCCACCTTTCTCCTTATGTATTATAGTAAGTGTATCCGCTTCCAAGCAAGAGTCAGAACGTTCTGATCTTAAAAAAATTCTCTGGTTAAATTGATGAATACGCTGTTGTGTAATTCAGGACGGCGGCTAAATGACGCTGGAAGAAAGAAGGAAGTTAAGCCCTGCTGTCTACTTCCCGGAAAACTTTCCATGCATAAAGTTTCGAACCTGTGAAGAGAGCGATCTCAAATTCTGACAGTGAGTGCCTAGATACGCTGTCGTTGTTGTGGAAACAGCTGTCGATCTGTGCAGTGCCAATCTCAAAGGGCAAATCAATCATGATACATGATAAGGCTCAGTGACCTTCGCTTTTGAAAGATGGCAACAACGTGCTGTGTATGTACAAGCAGAACTGTGTCATCTTCGTGTGTGTTCTCTAGCTGTATTGGAAGCTGCAGACGGTTTATGTCGTTAAAGTGTACTGAAATCATGATATGTTTGAGTGTGCATTCAGTTACTCTTGGTATTACCCAGTTAAATGTAGGGAAATGTAATCGACATATGTGGCGGCCCTGACTATGGCATATCGCATATTCATTCATGGGATATAGTGATGAGCTCTAGTGCGTCCACAGCCCAGGGAATACCGCGATGTTGGTCATTGAAATCAGACCTTGGTTGTTAAAAATGTCAGCGATGCCACTTCTATGGACATCGTGGGGTGGCATGCCCTGTACACATTTGGGGTACTAGTTTATAAGCTTCTAGAAATGAGGACTTAGCTAGAGTGGCCAAATGCAACGCTGCTGCGAGTGATGAGAATGACCCGCTTGTCCAACCCAAATGAAGTCAAACATTTCACCAGTTACCCAACTTCCATTTTTGGGAACGTGCAAGTATCCCAGGCAACCATTCTACAGTCTAGACGGCTAGGCTCTGCAGCTCTATGCCTGTCGGAAGAAGGATTTCTATTCATGCAGAATTATGCGCTGCCTGTCTTTTCGCGACCCGATTGGCCCCCCAGTTATGTGGGATCATGTAGAGTGCGCAGTAAGGAGTCCCAGAAGTCCAGACCGCACACATTCTACACTTCTATCAATGTTTAGCAGCTTTGAGGCAAAATGGTGTGGCTGGTGTGTCCAATGGTACCTCTCTGTATTTTCGGCATTTGAGTCGTTAGCCAGTAGGTCAGGGTTGGCTTGACACCGTTGATGGTTGAGATATCATCTATATGAGGTTACTTGTTGACACTAAGGAGTAGCTGACGTGATTAAGCTTAAGCAACATAAGCTCAGGTGTTATCTTTGGTGAATCTTGTATCAGAGTATCCAAGGAAAGGTCTAGGGCTGAAAAAGAAGATGTTTCTGGACTGGTGGTCCCAAACCTTATTGTCAATCGGATCCTTGTTTGTAGAGAATCAACTCAAGAACTAACTAGAACACAGTAAGGTTTCACGCATCACACGGCAAGCGGCCTGACACTTCAAGGTTCAACTCACAATGGATCTAATTACAATAACAGTACTGCACCCATTGGTGCGTAGACCTTGCAGGGCACCGCTAATGTAATAATTATGTCTCTTCGGGTTCATATGAAGAGTTCAATTGACTTTTGAGTATAGTGTTGCCATCAATCAATCTGAGTCTCTTGAGTCTTGGGGTTTATTTCAATTTCGTGTACTTCCTGATGGCACTAGGCTTGTCCCTTTATTTGAAGATACCTTAACTTAACTGCAAGCCGATCATAACAACAACAACAACCCTTAGGGCACAATCCCTACAATGACCATCAACGATAACCTTTTTGGGAGTGTTCCATCCAAGTTAGGAAGTTCGACGGTTTTTGCCTTGTGTTTTCACCCGTTGATCGACCACCACATTGACCATAATGAAAGTTAAAATTCAAACCCGGAAAGGGTCAAACTTTAATGAGTTGAAAATCGATCTATTAACGCACAGCTGGCTAGGAATAAACAGGAATATTAATGATTGTTCTTATGTATATAGTCTAGAGCCTGGAATACTGTTTGATAAGTAACATAGAAGATATAGACCGTGGCTAGTGGTGGTTTGTCTATGTGTCTCCTAGTACATCCACAGAAGTGCGGCTTACAGGCCAAGGTCTAACATCGTGATTCGTAGTGTTAGATATGTATCTATCTCTAATCGAAAAGATAAACATGAAGTGCCTGGCTGCTGCATGTCAGAAGTTAGTCTAAATGGTCAGTCCACCTAACATCAGTACTAAGTAGTATCTATATACATACGAGCTACTAGGATGACGCCTTCGTGAGATTACAAAAACTACAGACAGTGGCTTCCTTCTAACCAAAGTTTCGTATCAGTGTTTACGTAGTAGATTCAAAAAAAAAATCCGTAAGTCGCGTTACAACTCTGAACTTACACAGTAGTTGATTCGTGATGAACAACAACGATTATGAAACCAGATGAGAGCAAACGATCTAGGTATGGCGGATTATCAAAGATGGTCAAAAGCTGTGAAACATTTCCTTTGAGAAGTTTTCCAGTTACGTACACAGGTACAGATAGGGTGGGATGCAGCCCGCCGCCTCTGAGAGCGTCTAGACTTCTTCGAATTCGGCATCAATGTACATGATAACTCAAGCCAAACACGTACAACACGTATACACACCCTCAAACAATAGACCAGCTGGGTCATCCATGATAAAGACGCCGATATCAGTAGACGCAACCCTCCCCAGCAACTTGAGAGTTGCCATTCTCCGCTCCTCCAGTTAAAGTCTCTGCAGGAAGGTCAACAATAAAAAAAAAAAAAAAAAAAACCATTCGTTCACTCTCATATAGAAGAATTAGCAGGCAGCAACTTCTAAACTTCCGCTATTGGGCGGTGCGTGTAATTTTGGGAAATACGTTGCCAAAACTGATTTAAGGTTTCTACATCCATCTTATTTCTGGAAGAGCATCGTTCCTCATTGGGTGAGTGCAGGGAATCTTTTCAAGATAATAGGTCTATTAAAAGGGGCGATGCCTGGGGCTCTGTGGGTTGTAGTGGTATTCATCAGCCTCATTGCCTTGTCCAATGTGGGTCCATCTGGGGATAAATCCGGTGTACTACTGTAGTACTTCTGGGGGTCTGGCCAGCCAGAATCTAGTCACTACTGATGTCACCATGTACAGCAAGATGGTTGGATGACCAACTCCGCCAAAGTGAGTGAAGAAAAAAAAAAAACAAAGAAACACACCACTGCGGCAGGCGGAGTGAAAGATGTCATACTACGTACGTACTGTACAAAGGAACATAACCAATGCATTAACCTCTTATGAGGTCAGTGTAGTGCGTTTTTAACCTATCTGCAACGGAAGAGTGCACTTACTCAAGCTGCGTACTTCTGCGTCTAGTGGAAGTGTGAGCAGCATTGTTCAGGCAATGCACGAAAATTGTAAACCTCGGGTGAAAGTGCACATTTGCGTTGCATATGAGATCTTGTTTATTCCTCTCTCTCTCTCTCTCTCTCATTCCCTTAAGCAGTTCCACACCATACGCACAATCCTAACCAGTCTGTGGTGAAAAAAATATTCTGGCCCCTCCTGTATTCTTACCAAAATACTTGTTCCATTTCTCATCCTTCTACTGATACACCGCTATGAGGTTGCCGGGGTTGACGTACCTAAGAAACTTTAATTGCCCAAAAATATCTGCAGTTGATCTCGTAATAACGTTCACTATGCGTCTGTCAGCAGAAAGTTGTGAGTACATGGCCCCATTTTTGTTGGAAAATGGTCAGGTAACCAAAAAAGCCCTTTAGCACTCCTTAGTTTCGAGACCTGGGCCTCAAAACTACACGACCCTCACCATAAGTTGTGTGCTCATTGCCATAGGGTGGAAATTATTTAGTGAAGGCAATCCACTAAACTCGAGGGGGAAGACTAGTGACGTTATCCATTATAGCAACTCCCGGGTCTGGCGAAAAAAGAAAAAAAACTAAAAAAAATATAAAGAAAAAACACGAATGTCGCGATTTAGCACTTTTTTTTTTTTTTTTTTTTTTTTTTATGTCTCTGAGAAGCAAATTCTCAAGCACTGCCAACTTTTAGGACTGTTGTGCAGAGTGGTGCCCACATCTAGCGTATGTGGATTTTTGTTTATTTATTTGGCCTATTGTTATAAAAACCCCATCCCAGTCCAGTTTCCCCACCACCTGCACAGCCCTTTGTTTCCACAATCTCAGAATCGGCCTCAATTTGAGTTCCTTAGCAACCACACGGACTCCACCTTCACCAGCTCAGCTCAAGAAGGACTCCTAACCTTCACATACACTCACCTTTTTTCCCTCTCAACATCAGCCAAAATTTCGTCTCTACTGCTCCCACAACCCTTCCCTGCTGGCTCGACCTCCTCCATTCCCACCCTTCCCATCTATCCTCCACCGACCACCGAACAGACCAGCAGTATGTACATTGACCAGAAACTAAAGCAGTACAATGAGCGTGAGGAACGCTTCCGTCTTGCTGTTGCTGAAGCCACACAGAACAAGTCTGCCTCCATCAACTCCATTGCAAACAAGTACAGAGTGTCAAGAACTACGCTGTCTAGAAGAATTCATGGCTTCAAGAACACTAGAAACAGTCACGAGAAGCAGCAAAAGTTCACCAATGACGAGGAGATGCTGATTGTCACCAGAATTCAACAAATGCTGCAGTCTTCGGATCAGATCCCACCAAAGAAGGAGGTACTCAACATTTGTGAACAAGTTTTGAAGGACAAGTTTAAGGATAGAGCTCCTACTGAGGGCGAGAACTTCTTCAAAGTTGGGAAAAATTGGATTGATAGATTCTTGGAGAGACACAATGATAAATTGATGGTGAACCCTACCACGACGTTATCTGAGTACTACAGATCTGAGTTCCTTCAGAGAAAAAAATTGAGATCAGACAGAGGTTACAAGACTTCCAACTCCTCCACTCCATCAAGTGAGCACCAGACATTTGGTGATTCTGATCACTCACACACCCATCACCAGCCATACACTCAGTATCAGCCACCTGCCCTAGATCCTGGTCCAAGACAGACAGCATACCCACAGCCAACTGAATCTGGGTTCGGCTATCAGACTGCAGTTGACCAATCTCAGATGGGCTCATACCTTCCTGGCTATATGTCCCACAATCCATCCACCACTGGCTATTCCCAAGATTGGCAGTTTAACAACTTTCAAAGACAGCCAGTATACCCACAAACAACACCACAACAATCAGGAGCACAGCAACCTGGTCCATCTGGGAACTTTTCCTTCTCCTCTGCTCCATTGCAACAGAACCAGATACCTCCGTTAGTGAAGAGCGACTCCAACAAGTCTCAATTCAACAATCCATCCTATGTCTATGGCGCCCAGAATGCATTGAAGCCAGCGAGCCCTGTCATGGCCCATAGTTATGGCGGAGAGCATCATCATGGCCAGGGCCAGTCTACTCCACAACAACAGCAGCAATTGCAACTGCCGCAACCAGGACAAGCAGCGTATGGTTCTGGATCTGCACCTAATTTTAGCTCCTACTCGTTCGGCCAACAGCAACATTACAACAACGCTCCACCCACAAGCGATCAGCAAGCCCAACAGCAGCATCAAGCTCAGTCACAACCACAACAGGGCCAACAGGCTCCACCACCACCACCACAACAACAACAACAGCAGCAGCAGCAGCAACAGCAGACTGGAGCTGTTGTGCCATCCCCACAGATTGACACCTTGCAATTCTACCAAGGTCAGCGTCTCCAGTATGGTTCAGTAAAGCAGAGAATCCTGGATGAACTGAAGCGCGACCATGTCGACGTGGGCATGGTAACAAAGCTTGTGGAGTTGACATTTGGTCAGATTGAGAGGGACTTGGGTGGCGATTCTGGCACTGGTGTCGGTGTCGCTGGCGGCAATGCTAATGCTAACGGGTATGGTTTGGCAACATATTGAAGCATTTTCTTGCATTACATCATTGTCATGACTTGTTTTGTATTTTTTACCTTCAATTCTTCTTTTGATGTTTTTGGGTTTTCATATATGGTATATGGTATATTTTTGGATTCAATGTTCGGTTTTTGAATGGTGTTTTAGGGTGTTTTAGTGTCTTGTTAGTTTTTTAATGTTATGTTTTTTACTCCTTGTTTGTTTTTAATGGCCTTTATTCATGATTTCATGCAGCCCATGCGATGGGGATTCGTTAAATATTACACATAACTGCACTAGCGATCTATGGCGTAAATACTCAATTTATAGCTTCACTCCTCGCTGGAATCATACTCGTTATCAGAAAAATCATCAAAGATCGACTTTGCGGGGAGTGAGGTCTTGAAACCTTGAATTGCATGGCTGATTAAATGATCATTGTGTCCCTTAATTGGATGAAGTACGATCTTTGGAATATGATCGTCCTCGTTTGAATCGTTTAGCACGATCTCTTTCTGTTCCACTTTTTCCCAGTGGTCATCATCATGTTCATGTTCCTTGCTCTTCTTGAGCAGTTCTTGCAACACAGTGTTGTGCTTTAGGAGAGATTCCTTTAATTCCTGATGCGTGTATATCTGGAGCTTGTTTGGCTCTTCTTCCTCCTGATCATAGTCGAAATCAGCAGGGGGAGATGCTGGTGGGGATATCAAGAACATGCGGCTATTGTTGGGTAATTGGAGATAAGTGTCTTTCACGTCTTCACTGTGATCAGTGAGTGAATATCCTGTTTTGAACTCGTTGTGGTCTTGTTTAAATACACTGTACAACTTTGTGGCAGACTGTCTGTTGCTGAATATCAGGACGATACGCCTCAGTGACCTTAAAATGATAAACTGGGTGATGTCTGTATTGGGTACGTGTTCAATGATCTTTTGCTGGAGTGAATTGATGTACGCATCATTGTCCAGTTCAACATATGAAAGACCTGAGAGAACAAGTGTGTTGGTCTCTTTCATCGTGGCACTGTGGCACTGTGGATCAAATAGCATTAAACAATCATAGATGCCGATCATGGCAATAATTATAATTCACCGTTCAAATACGGCACGTGAAACTGATGCACTTTACACGTGCAGAGAAAGCCCCGGGATTTGCACGGAAAAAACAGCCACTCTGGTGATGCCCCACTGCCGGCCTAATCCGGGAATTTTCGCGGATGAAGGGGATCACGAAACTAACCATCAGAGGGTCAACATACCACACCTATAAAAATGAAAAAGCATCTTGATTTTTCACCCTTGGAGCAATTTTATTACAGTACGCAGATCAATTCCATAATGCCAAAGCTAATCCTTGTCAGACACGGTCAATCCGAATGGAACGAGAAGAACCTTTTCACCGGTTGGGTTGATGTTTCCCTTTCAGAGATTGGTATCAATGAAGCCAAGAGAGCCGGTGTCTTGTTGAGAGAGTCCGGTTTAAAGCCAGACATTTTGTTCACCTCCAAGTTGACTAGAGCCATCCAGACCGCCAACTTGGCCCTTGAGCAAGCTGGTTTTGCCTACATTGACGTCCAAAGATCTTGGAGATTGAACGAGCGTCACTACGGTGCCCTTCAAGGTAAGGACAAGGCCCAAACTTTGGAGGCTTACGGCGCTGAGCAATTCCAAACCTGGAGAAGATCTTTCGATGTCCCACCTCCACCAATCGAGGCTGACTCCGAGTTCTCGCAGGCTGGTGATGAGAGATACAAGGACATTGACCCGGCCGTCTTGCCACAGACTGAGTCTTTGAAGCTGGTCATTGACAGATTGTTGCCCTTCTGGCAAGACAGCATTGCCAAGGAGCTATTGGATGGTAAGACTGTTATCGTTGCTGCCCACGGTAACTCCTTGAGAGCTTTGGTTAAGCACTTGGACAACATCTCTGATGCTGACATCGCTGGTTTGAACATTCCAACTGGTATCCCATTGGTTTACGAGTTGGATGACCAATTGAAGCCAACCAAGCCATCTTATTACTTGGACCCAGAAGCTGCTGCCGCTGGTGCTGCTGCTGTTGCTGCTCAAGGTAAGAAATAGGTATCTCTTTGACGCTGTTTAGAGCCAATATCAGGATATTAAAGGTTCTCTCGTAGGATACAGTTACATTGATCTGTCTTGCATCTATTCAACGTCTATCTAAATCCATTCACCGAACAACTCCAATGT
>JAJMLD010000140.1:0-16079 GCA_030569515.1 Barnettozyma vustinii | reverse complement strand
CGCTAGTATAACTGGCGGTATGTAGACCGTCGGATGTACCGGACATGCCAATTTGCCTATCTCCAAAACTACAATTCAAATAGAAAAGCGGAAAGCGAGCTTTAAAAAAAAGGAAGGAAGAAAAAGGAAACAAGAGAAAAAAAGGGAGAAAATCGACCATTTTCAATTTTTGTCAACGTAAATTACGGTGCTCTCACTGAATTGCGGAAACTTGGAGATCCTGATCTGTCAAAATGATCGTTTCAATCTAGTGTTTTTTCACATCAGTGTTTGGTGGTGGCAAAGCAAATGTCCTCGCCAAACACTGATAAGGTGTCGCCTGTTCCGAGATCACCCACATCAAAGAGAAGTGACTCTCAACCAGAACCCATTATTAAAGTATCTAAACGCCGCAAGCTCCAACTCCATCCCTTTGTTGAGGAAGATGATATCCCCAGAGATTCCATCCCAACCAAGTCACGCTCTCCATCCTTTCAAAAGCGCATTCCGTCCTTCACAACGGTCGAGAGGCCTCTTTTATCAGCCCCACTTTCTGCAGCCATCTCTGGCCAGCACGGAGAAAGCGTGAAGAGCAAAGCTGGCACATCGCCACAGGGCAACGGTGGGATCCCTATGCTCCAATTACGCAGAAAGGAGACTAAGCTGGATAGTGATCTAAGACGTGCCAAACAGAAACAGCAGAACCTTAAACGAGCTCGAGCAATCCTTGTCAAGAACAATAAGGCGCAAATGCAGGCGTTGATTAACAAATGGCGCTCAGCTGCCCAAAAGGCATCTAACTACCTCTTGAATGCAGCTGTGGAGAAAATCAATCGCTCTGGAGGCAAGCGAGAGTTCAACAGACGTGAAAGGGAACAGTTACGCGAAAGGATCGAGTATTCTATTGACAACTCGTTCCAGGACCGCATACATGAGATCACTCACTCTGAACAATACAGGGTGTTGAGTGAGAAAGAGAAGGAGAGGATATTGGACGATTTGGAAAAAGAGCAGGAAGATGCGCTTGAAGAGGCAGAGAGAACGTATTTAAAGAGTCAAGAAGGTGATGAAGAAGAGGATGAATTTTCAATGAAGGATCTTTATAACAAGTTGAAACTGGACTATAAACTGGTTTTCCATAGTAACGAATAATGACAACTAAAATATACAGCTGGCTATGTATCTAAATATAACTCTATTGTACATTTGTCCACTATACATGTATTCATTAATCTTTTTCAGTCCAAACTCAGAAGACATCACCAAGTTTTAATCTTGGGGCAATGTTCATGGACAACAGTTCCTGGAACAGCAACTTGGCAGCATAAGGAATAGTCATCTTGATAACCCATTCGCTGCTCTTACAAGTGGTGCACCAACTGTTGTAGCCCATCAGCCCACAGTTGTTGCAAACATCCACGTCAAAGGCATCAGAAGAAATCATCAGTCTTTCCAACAGCAGCTGTGACGCACCATATGCAATAACACAATCTCTCTCCATTTCACCCAGTCTCAAACCACCATCTCTCGATCTACCTTCAGTTGGCTGTCTCGTCAACACGGCTCTTGGACCACGCGCTCTCGCGTGCATCTTATCCAAAACCATGTGTTTCAACTTTTGGTAGTAAATTGGACCAAAGAAAATGTACGCTTGCAAACACTCACCAGTGATACCAGAGTACAGCATATCCTTACCAGAATAATTGAAACCCTTATCGACCAGAATCTTGGACATATCCTCTAGCTTTGACCCACCAAAGCAAGTACCATACTCCAGTGACCCATTCAGCACACCAGCCTTACCAGAAATCAACTCAATCATCTTCCCGACAGTCATACGCGACGGGAAACCATGTGGGTTCATGATGATGTCTGGAGTTACACCTTGGTCACTAAAGGGCAAGTCCTCCTGTTGCACAATGATACCACAGACACCTTTTTGTCCATGTCTGGAGGAGAACTTGTCACCCAACTCTGGTCTTCTAGTCTGTCTCAACAACACCTTGATCAACGCCTGGTCATTGTCAGACACAGACATCATCACCTGGTCAATGTAACTTGGCTCTGGGGCCTTGTAAAAAACTGGCGTTTCTCTGTGCTCTGTCTCGCCGTGGTTCATGATACTCTCTCCAGCATTTGTTGGGACACACTTGTTGATGTACACTTGCCCACTCTCCACTCTGGTACCCACTTCACCCAGCCCGTCAGGACCCAGAGATGCATGCTGGAAGACTGGTTCACCATCGTCCTTGACTCTCATACCAGCAACGATATCCTTACTATGGTTAGGGTATCTCTTCAACACAGTAGTGTTCTTCTTCAGCACCTGACATCTTCCAAACCCTCTGTCGATCGAACTCTTGTTCAACACCAGAGCATCCTCAATATCATAACCAGAATAAGACATCACAGCAACGGTAGCATTTTGTCCGGCGGGCAGCTTGTCGTAGTCAATCAGCTCGATGGTCTTGGTCTTCACCATTGGCTGCTGTGGGTACACCATCAGGTACAGCAAGGTGTCAATACGCTTGAACTGATTGTATGCAATGGCACCAATGGCCTGCTTACCCATCGCACACTGGTATGTGTTACGAGGTGATTGGTTATGGTGAGGGTATGGGATCAAACCTGCAACCGCCCCCAAAACAGTGAAAGGTTCAATCTCCAGATGTGTAATCTCAGGGGACAGGTCAGACTCATAAAGAGCAATGAAACAGTCATTCTCCTCATTGACATCCAAGTACTCGACAAGACCCTGCTTCAAGAAATCATCAAATTGCATCTTTCCTTGCTTGAGTTTGAGAAGATGGTGCTCCTTGACTTTGGAATGACCATTCTCAATAATGATTAACGGACGACAGATTCTACCACCATCTGTGGCAATATGGACAGCCTTCTGGTGCAAATTGGTGTAGATGGAAATGAACTCAGACACCTTTCCAGTTCTTCTCAGACTTCTAAAGAGGTTCACAAACCTGGATGGGAATCTAGTGGCACCAATCAAGGTACCATTCAGGTAGACACCAAAATTGGTATGCAGAGACGCACTGTCAATGACAGAAATGTCCTCGACACCAATCAGGTAACACAGATTTTTCACTGGTTCCTCCTCATCATCAGTTGTGATGTGTGTCATAAGGGCCAAATTCTTCACCAAACCACAAGCCTCACCCTCCGGAGTATCAGATGTACACAGCATACCAAACTGCGAAGGTTGTAGGGCTCTCGGACCGGACACTTTTCTGGACTTCTCAAACTGCGAGGAGATTCTGGTCATCATACCAAGGGCAGAAATGTATGACAGTCTCGAGAGAACGTGGGTGACACCGGCTCTCTCCATCTTGAATCTCTTCAAGGACCAGTTACCCGTCGAGATGGCTCTGTTCAAACCAGTGGTGATGTTGTTGGAATGAATGTTGATGTTCAGCAGAGCATCAAACTCAGTGGCCCTGTTTGGCTTTCTCAAGATCTTGTCAATGTTGGCCTTGAAATCAGAATTGAATTTCTTAAACAGATCCTCGAATAACAAAGACATCAACTGGCCAGCCAATTCCAGACGTTTATTACCGACGTAATCCCTGTCATCAACCATCTTTGGATTGTGCATGGCCATAATCACTCTTCTTGTCATCATTGCAATGTAAAGGGCCTTCTCTTTGAAGTCAAGATCGCTGACTGTCAAATGGGCAATGATGGTGGTGGCAATGGCTTCAATACCTTCCTGCAACACAGTAAGCTTCTGCCTTCTCATGGTCTTAACCTTGGTACCGAGGAACTCAAGGGCCTGTTGTTGAGTATAAATGCCCATCTTGGCACACTCTTCAAAGTTGATAGCAAATAGATCTTGGTATGCAGCATCATCACCACAAACCAACTGCATAATCTCAAGATCAGAAATAATACCAGCGGCCTTCAGCACAAGGACAATAGGAACCTCTTCAGAGATAGAGTTGTGCTTCAAGTAAATCTTCCCATTCTTGGTAACGACATAGGTCTTGGATTTTCTCTCGTGTGTGGAAGACGTGACAGAGGCTTGAACAATGCCCTTCTTCTCATCAGCTTCAACAATGATACGATTCTTAGACAACTGTTCTTGAATCAAGATAACCTTTTCAGTACCATTAACGATAAAATATCCACCTGGGTCTAAGGGACACTCGTTCAAGTTAGCCATTCTTGACTCAGAGGCACCATCAAGGATACACTTATTGGATCTCAGCATGATGGGAATCTTACCAATCTCCAAATCACGATGCATGATGATCTTTCTGCCTCTGGTGTACTCCACATCGACATAAATCGGGGCACTATAGGTCAGATCTCTCAAGCGACATTCGTGAGGAGGTAGAATTGGGTCCTTGGTCTTTGAAGTGGATTTTTGGCCGATTCTGATGTCAAGGTACTTGAGGTAAAACTCTGGATCCACATCACTCAGCACAGTCTCATTGGCCTTGATGATCTTCTTGAGATCCACATCAACAAAATAGTTGAAGGAGTCCAAGTGTTGTTTGATCAGACCTTTGACTTTAAGGAAAGCAGGAAGTAGGTTCCACTTATCCTCAGCTGTGTTGATCTCGTCAGTCAACTGTTTGCCCTTGTAGACTGGTTTCAGCAAGTCAGAGAATGCATCATCTGAAGCAGTGCTGTGTTTGTGTTTGCTGTGGCCATTGCGTGGGCCATCCAGTGTGGAGTTTCTTCGCTTTGGAGGCATCTTACGGCGGTATTTGTTCTTGCTAAGGCTCTTGCAAAAGACGCTTAGAAATTAAGGAGGAAAAAAAATTGGTGTGATGAGGTTACCCGGTCACTAGATCAATTTGGTCCAGAAAGTTCAAAACCAGGGCAAACCGATGTTCAACCACTGTTGAAAAGCTCCAATACCCCACGAGACATCATGGCCACAAACTCCTCTGTCAATGAGTACCTCGAAGGGCTTCCCGAGGCTGTCCAGACAAAACTTTATCATTCAGTTAGTAGTTTTTCTGACCTTCTCATACTACTGGAATATACTAACCTACTCAAGCCTTCAACCTGTCTTGCGATTTTCAGACTTCTTCCTGGTCTGGCAAAGTTCTATCTAATGTCCATGATTTCCAATGAGCGTCCAGTTCAAGTTGCTGACTTTGACCGATGGGTGCTTCCTGCTGGCAAGATTGATCAGGTCGATGCACTTCGCTCCCTCCAAGCCCTTCATCTTCTCAAGGAGAACAACGGTATAGCAATCCTGAATCCAGTATTCAGAAAGAGCTTCCGCAACGTCCTTACGGGGACGGAGATTGGTAACTCATTTGGTGTGTCTGTTGAAGTGGATGATGCTCATAAAGTGGATATAGCATTTTTAGATAAGTACGCTGCAAGCAAGTGGGAAACCATTCTGCATTTCATGGTTGGTACAGATCTAGAAGAAGTACCTAGCCCCGGTGTACTCACGTTACTAAAACATAGCAAGTTGATGGAGGGGAAAACGCCCAAGACAATGACAATTACAAACGAGGGGTTCCAGTTCTTGTTACAAGATGTCAATGCTCAACTATGGACATTACTGTTACAATATCTAAGAGTATCAGAGTCCTTGGATATGGATCCTGTTGATGTTCTACATTTCATTTTTATGCTGGGTTCCTTGGAATTAGGAAAAGACTACTCTCTATCTGCCCTAAACGAAACTCAAGTCAACATGTTGTCAGACCTGAGAGACTACGGTCTAATTTACCAGAGAAAGTCCACATCCAGAAGATTTTATCCAACAAGGCTAGCAACCACATTGACATCAGACACAATGACCCTAAGAACAGCATCTGTTGCCATGAACAAAGTTATTGAACAAACCAAAAACTCCACTGACTTTGAAAACTCTGGTTCCATCATCATTGAGACCAACTTCAAACTGTACGCATACACCAACTCTCCACTTCAAATCGCTGTTCTCAATCTATTTGTTCATTTGAAATCCAGATTCGCCAACCTAGTCACAGGTCAAATCACTAGAGAATCCATCAGAAAGGCATTGAGGGGTGGTATCACAGCAGACCAAATTATTTCTTACCTTGAAACTCATTCACATCCACAATTGAGAAGGCTTGCAGAGGAACAACTCACAAAGAAGACCGATTACGATTCCAAATCCAATGATAAATTACATATCATTCAGCCAACTATTGCAGATCAAGTCAAACTGTGGCAGTTGGAATTGGATAGAATCTTGACGTTTGATGGGTACTTGTTCACTGACTTTGCTAATGAGCAGGAGTATCAACTGATCTCAAGGTATGCTGAGGAGATTGGTGTTTTGATCTGGAGTGATAGTATCAAAAAAAGATGCTTTGTTACTAAAGAGGGAAATGCGCAAGTTATTGCTTATGCAAACAGGCAACTAAGAAACAGATCATAGATTCTGTGTAATAATAAAAGAGGGATCTGAACACATTGATCGAATGGTTTTACAGCCGATATGGATGGTACGTAGGTATCTACTATCTGCTCGTGGAACTTTGGTCATAAGAGTTGATTATCCATGTAGGATCTTTAAGATTTCGCCTTAGTTGACTTGTGCATATCTTGGAAAACCACATCTAAATGTGACTCCCTCATGTTCAATATCTTGCCTCTTAAGTAATGATTACATTAGTGGATCAAGAGTTCTGTGAGGACGACATGACTTTTGAAGATCAACGGGACCCCTATGTAACCAGTCTGACTCCTCCTCATCAGTGTGAAGTGCGTTTCACAAGGAACATGAGTAATACCAGTCGGTATCTGACTCTGAGCGGCTTTCAACACAGCCCTTTCATGCGTGCAAGTCTTTATGCTCCTGGGGTGATCTAGGCTGCTAGCTCACTGTAACATCCCGTTGAAAGCCTGCTTTACAACTTTCGGCTAATTGATCCCGCTCAAAAGTTTGTTTTCTTTTTTTTTTTTTTTTTTTTTGACACAAACCGATAGATTCGCCCAATCAGAGCGCTTTATAATTTCGCCGAATTTTGGTAAGAACCACACCACAGTAATTTTTTGTTTTTCCTCCCCCTTTTCAAACGCCGATGCTCTTCAAAGGGCCAATTGTCCAATCAATCAATTTCAATCTGAGATGGATCGATGATGAATGGTGTGTGAGGCTTTTACAAATCGGGTAGCGCAAGGACCCTTGAGTCATTCACTCTCCTGAATGTTCGTTATTCTTCAACCATACGTGTGGCGCCATATTATAGTGTCTACCAACACTGAGTTCCAATTAGTTGATGTGAACAGGTCTCTCTCTTCACTGTCATACCTGTCATAAGTCAGTCTCACAGGAACCAGAAACCATCTGCACCTTCAAGCAGGACATGATTAAAAAAAATGGAAGGTGAAAAAAAAAAAAAAAAAAAAAAACATTTTCGTTATCTCTGTTATCTAAAGGGACTTGTGCAGCAGTTATCATACGCCGAACCAAGCAGGCATTACCAAACACACAGACACACACACACACACACTGGTCATTATGACACATCAACCATCGATAAGAGGTATATGGCTATAGCCTCAGACGTCTATATAAAGGGATGGTCTTGCACCCTCTCACATGGTACAAGAACTCAATCACTGTGTATTAACAAATAACAGTATGGCTCTCACTGAACCTCCTCTAACACAAGGTTTTGGCTATGGTATCCTTGTTGGCCTTGGTGCTGCATTCACCTTACTCATGATGCTGATCACAAAAATCCAAAAGAGATATCAGAAGGAAATCATGACTGCTGAAGAATTCTCCACTGCTGGTCACTCTGTCAAACTTTCCCTTGTCGTCTGTGCTGTCGTATCTTCCTGGACTTGGGAAGCTACTATTTTGAACTCCACCACAAGAAGTTTTGTCGATGGGCTTCCTGGAGGGTACATGTATGGTGCAGGTGCGTGTGTCCAAGTCATCCTCTTTGCTTCACTTGCCATTAGAGCAAAGAAACTGGCTCCTGAGGCTCACACTTTCTTAGAAATCGTCAAGGGTCGTTATGGTAAGGTCGGCCATTGGGTCTTCATGTATTATGGTATTGCCACAAACATTCTGGTGTCTGCCATGCTTCTAGCTGGTGTCTGTGCTACTTTGAACTTCTTGACTGGTATCAACAAAATTGCAGCTTTGTTCCTGTTGCCTTTAGGTATCGTTGCTTATATCTTGTACGGTGGTATCAAGGCAGTCTTCATCACTGACTACATCCACACAATTGTCATTGTGGTCATTCTTTTGGTGTTTGCCTTTGAAGTGTTCGCAGTGAACCCTTTGATTGGCTCTCCAGGTGAACTATGGAGACAACTAACTGAGCTGGCCGTCACTGAACCAAGTGCAAATTATGAAGGTTCATGGTTGACTTTCAGATCCAAGTCTGCTGGGTTCTTCTTGATTATCAACTTGTGTGGTAACTTCGCTGCGGTCTTTTTGGACTCTGGTTACTGGCAAAAGTCCATTGCATCTGATCCAAGAACCACTTTGGCCGCATACACCATTGGTGGTCTTGCCTGGGTTGCCATTCCAGTCTTGGTTTCAACCACCATGGGTCTTGCCTGCCGTGCTTTGCAAAAAAACTCTGCATTCATGTTTTACCCATATGGACTAACTCCAGATCAGGTTAGTGAGGGTTTGGTTCTTCCTGCTGCTGCCTACACTTTACTAGGTAAAGGTGGCGCTGCTGCCAGTGTCTTATTGGTTTTCATGGCCTTCACCTCTGCCATGTCTGCTGAAGTCATCTCAGTTTCCTCTATTATCACCTACGACATCTACAGGGGCTACATCAATCCAACGGCAAGTGGTAAAAAGCTAATGTGGGTCAACTATATCGGTGTCATTGGTTTCACGGCTGTCATGATTGGTTTCAGTATTGGGTTGATTCATTCCCGTGTCTCCTTGGGTTTCTTATACAACTTCATGGGTATCATTATTTCCTCAGCTGTCATTCCATGTACCTTGACTTTGTTCTGGAAGAAGCAAAATTTGATCGCTGTGACTGCCTCTCCAATCATCAGTTCTATCCTTGCCATCATCACTTGGGTTGTCATTGCTAAGGCCAAGTTTGGTGCCGCCAATTATGACAATCTGTTTGAGGACTATTCTATGTTGGGTGGTAACTTGGTTGCCTTCTGTACTCCAATGTTCCTTGTTCCTTTCTTCACTTTTGTCTTTGGTCCAGAAAACTTCGACTTTGAGAGTTTGAAATACAAGGTCAGAAGGGTTGATGAAACTGAGGAGATAATGGAAGCTGAAGGTGAAGTGCCAGATGACATCGAGAAGCTAGCTCCAATTCAGTCCATTGCCACCATTGGTAAGAGACTAGCAGACTCAAACAAGGAAGCACTTTACGATGAAGAACAACGCATCTTGACGAAACATGGAAAGATCTCTTACTACCTTTGTCCAACGTTCTTCCTCGCTTGGATCATTCTGGTGCCAATGCCACTAATTGGTACTGGTTACATTTTTTCCAAAGGTGGTTTCACTACTTGGGTTGTCATTTGGATTATGTGGATGTTCTTCACTGCCTTTGCCGTCATTGTCTTCCCATTAATCGAGGGCCGTCAAAGCATCTTCACCACTCTAAGAGGTATATACTGGGACTTGTCTGGCCAAACACACAAATTGAGAGAATGGCAAAACGAACACCCTGAGGATCTTCACGTTGTTAGATCTCAGATCTCTGCTGCTGTTAACGAAAAGGGTAGAATTATGGCTGAGGAGGATGTCATCAGAATTGATGCAGAGTTGGAGGGAAAAAAGTGAGGGTTCTCTTATTTAGTCTCTGAGTTTTTGATATTTTAATGTTTTATAATTTGATTTAAGATACTTAAATTGTAGACGCTTGGTGTCCTTCAGAGTAAATTTGGTATGTACGATGTTTTATCAAGCTGTTGGTATTGGCTTGGTGACTGGAAGGGTTAAAAAAAAAAGTAAAGCTTGCACTCAGGTTCGAACTAAGGACCAACAGATTTGCAATCTGCTGCGCTACCACTGCGCCACACAAGCTGATTTTTACATGTGAGGATTCCGGAATGATTAATGATTCCGGAAGGAATTACATCACCATTGGACCGGACTGGACTATAGAGGACTCCGACCTACGGAGAACCCCGATAGAAGGACTGAGAGATACGCTAGATATCTGGAGGAGTATAAAAGGAGAGATAGAAAGCTTAGAGGAAGCGAGGGGAAAAAAGGGAGGAATTAAGGAAGTAATCAAGCAGAGAATTAGAATAATATTTAAAGAACCGAGTATACACTATAAGAAATCACCCATTAGCATCAGAAGAGCTTCGTCTATTACTTCATCGCCAGCAAGACACCCACTTAGGCGATAATCCCCTAAAAAGGATAACTAAATCTAACAAGGATCATAACCCAGTTAGATAAGTCACACACCATTCGGCTAACAACTTACATTACGAGAGATGTTGTGAGCGAATTTGGTGCTGCTTTGGAACTGGCGATCTTTCTTTTTGGATCAACATTACCTTTTAAAGTGGTAATGAATGTACTATTGGATTGTAATCGTAAATACCTATTATTGCAGAAAGCTTCAGGAATCAATTGATTCTCCTAGTGTCAGTTTGATGGGTTTTTGATTTAGTGAGAGCTAATGTCTTTCACCCTTCCGTGAGACAAAATGCCCTTAATCGATCCAACACACGCTTTCAACTCGCCAAAGCAGATTCGTCTGATTTGTCTACAGCCAATTATTGCTTTACATATATATAACCAGATATGACAAAATACAAAAGAATCACTCACTTCTCAAACTCAAAGAAAACCTTGATACACTTCTCCTTTGCAGACTGAGCAAAAACTTCGTAGGCATCAATGATACCAGAAAACTTAAAGTGATGGGTAACCAAGGACCTTGGATCAAACTTCCCAGCATTAATCTTCTCCAAAAGACTCTTAGTGGTGTTCGCATTAACCAAACCAGTAGAGATGTTGATGTTCTTGATCCAAAGATCTTGCAATTGCAAGTCAACCTTCGTACCGTGGACACCGACATTGGCAATTCTACCACCACGAGCAATGATATCTTGACAAGTCTGGAAAGTTTGTGGGATACCAACAGCCTCAATTGCAACATCAACACCAGGATGCAAACCTTCACGTTCGCCAACATTGTGAGCAGTGGTAATCTTCAAAATCTCCTCCTTAACATCAACCTTTCCTGGGTTCAACCCAATGTCTGCACCAAACACTTCTTTGGCGATTCTCAATCTTTCATCGTCGAAGTCAATCAAGATGGTCAAGGAAGGACCGTAGGACTTGGAAGCAATCAAGGCAGAGATACCAACAGAACCTGCACCAACAATGGCAACGATATCACCCTTGGCAATTCTCCCACTAACAGCACCGATTTCATTTCCGGTTGGCAAGATATCACTCAACATCAACAAGGACTCATCAGAGATCTTACCTTCGTATGGCTTGATGTCATGTAGTGAATAATCAGCATGTGGAATTCTGACGTACTCGGCTTGGGTACCGTTGATGGTGTGGCCTAGAATCCAGCCACCATCCAAGCAGTGGGCTTGCAGATCTCTCTTACAGTAGCCACATTGACCACATGAAGTGATACAGGAGATCAAAACCTTGTCACCCTCCTTGAACTTGCTGACACCAGAGCCAGCCTTGTAGACGTAGCCCAAACCTTCGTGGCCTAGAATTGTACCTGGAGTCGTCTCTGGGACATCACCCTTCAAGATGTGCAAGTCAGTACCGCAAATGGTTGTTGCTGATAGCTTGATGATTGCATCTGTTGGCGCCTCGATCTGCGGGGTTGGAACGTCGTCTAGGGATTTCTTTCCAGGACCGTGGTAAACAAGGGCTTTCATAGACATTTTAATAATTGATTCAGCTTTAGCTAATACTGAGGGCTTTCAAAGGTGCTGACTTTATTTTTTTTTTTTTGAGACAGAGCTGTCCTTTTTATATTTCTCGGAGTAACTGACACATCTGGTGGAACCATGCTAGTGGATTTGTCCAGAAGTGCATGGATTGCTACCCAGACAATCCCGCAAAGGGGTGCGGGCTGGGAAAAACCTTTCTAGAATACAGGGCACGTCTCCTGGACTGTGGTTGCCTGTTGACCAATTGCAAAGTAGCAGTCCCCTCTCATCTCAAAAGCTGATACTCACTGTAGCAGTCACTCAAGGGTGCCCCTGCTTTACTCCGTGGACTGCAACCATCGGCAACTTCTAGTTGTCGAGCAGTTTGGGGTGCATACGAAACTTACCGATTAGGAAATACTCCATTTCCGTTCATTTTCGCGAATCACTTGTCTGCTTTTCGCATTTTCGCAAAAACAAAACATCAAAACTTCGCCAATTTGTGCAAAATTTTCACTTCTGCAGACCAAAACAAAAGGTAAACAAACAGGACACGACTGCGTCAAGGCGACTTCAAGAGTCACTAGTCCTCGATTTTACCAAGAGAAACATACTGATACAGCAACAAGCATCCAATTTGCTCCACAGAAACAACTGCACAGCCACCTCTGCCGTGCCATTCCAATGTCGAACCCAGTAAGTTTGCATTTTGGTGTCAAAACCTGTCACTTTTAACTAACACCAACAGATCACAGCTAGTTCCATTAAAGAAGAGATAGACAAGCTCAAGATCGGTCTCCAGGAGTGCAAGACCATCGCTTATAACACAAATGAGAATATCAACAGAAAAGTGACGGAGTTTATGGAGCGTTATAGCGCAAGGGTTTCTCAGCTCGCCACCGTTGTGGAGAATCTATCAAAAGAGAACCGTGAACTCAAGGGCTACATTGTTAATCAGAAGTTCGAATTGCATCCAGTTAACCAGTATCAGCTTAATCCCCCAAACCAGATGGTTCAGGGTTCTCAAGGCAACACTGGAAGCAATAGTCAGTCCATAAGCATTCCCTTCAATGACGCGCTTCTCGGTACTGGTGCTCAATTGGGGCTTGGTGACCAAACGACAACCCAGCAACAGCAGCAAGGCTCATCTCGCTCACAAGGTGGACAGTCACAATCCAGATCTCATCACGCTAGAAGCCATCATGATGTCCAACGCCAACAACAACTCGCGCAAGCACAGGCACAGGCGCAAGCACAAGCCCAGGCACAGGCACAAGCTCATGCACAAGCACAAGCTCAACAACAAGTGAATCAGGTAAACCAAGTGAATCAACCGGTCAATCAACAATCTCAGCAAAACGGCGCTATTGGTGGGGCCCTCGCTGAATCCTCAACCAACAATGGCATCTTAAGATTCATTAACAACCAATATGTCGACGACGAGAATACACTGAATCAACAAGGTGGTAGCGGTCAGAATCCTAACTCCAGAATTGACTTTGTGTTTATGGACCCGTCTGCCGCCTCGAGATCCAGAGGTCATTACAGAACCAACTCTGATGCCTACCAGGATCATGGTCATGTCGATGATGATGACGATTTGGACGACGAGGATAATGGAACATCACCATTAACACATCTGTCTCCACCAACAACTCAGTCTACATCTGGTAATGGCTCAAGATTACAAAGATCTTCAACTCGTCAGGGTGAATATGAAGCTGAGAATTACGACTTGATTATACACAATGACTTCAACAAAGTTGAGGACATTTACTATGAGTACTACAACAGTCTGAAACCTCAAGTTGAGAGAGTCCAGAAAGCATATAAGATCAAGAAGATTAGAAAGTACCAAAAGATCAAGGCACTTGCGGTCAGAATTGACAGATATAAGGAACTCAAAGGATGTTCACTCAGTGAAAGTTTTGAATTCTTCGACAACCTGAGAATTGGGGAAGATAACTCCAAAAGAAGCATTGCCTGGCTATACAACACCTTACCTGATGTTTTGAAGAAACTTGGACTGGAAGACCAATTGAAAAGAGGTGCAGCTGGCTCTTAGTGATTCTTCTCCTTCAACCCACAACCTAAAAGTTGTTAATGATACCCCATTATGATTGGATCATATGCACCTACATTTGCTTTCTTGGTTTTTCTTTGAGTGTTTGCTTTGTGTTCTTTTGTATTTTTGTTTGTATACTTCTGTACAGTTTTCTGTTATTTAATCAATGTGTGATATGTTATACACATAGAGTTCTCCTCTAGATGATGCACCTTGCTCAGCCTGAAGCAGCGAAGTGAACTTCTGATGAGTGCTTTTCGCAAATTGCTTCATCTTGAGGCTTGTACTTGAAACTCTCCATTGGTCTCAAGCCCCATCTCTTCAGCATTGCCTTGTCCTCATCCCAACCACTACACATTGTGGTCAACATCTTCTTACCAGTGAAAATAGCATTGGCACCAGCTTGGAAACACATGAACTGTTCCATTTCCTTCATAGTATATCTACCAGCAGCCAACCTAATGATAGATTGAGGCATGATGATTCTTGCAGTAGCAATGGTTCTCAGGATCTCGTCGATCTTCAACTTTTTGTTCTTGACTTCTTCATACATTGGAGTACCTTTGATAGGAACTAACCTGTTGATTGGCAAAGATTCTGGATGGCTTGACATGGTGGCAAGTGTATGTAAAAATGAGATATGATCTTGTTCAGTTTCACCAAGGCCCAAAATACCACCTGTACAAGCCTTCAGGCCTGCGGTCTGCACACTCTTGATGGTTTTCAGTCTATCGTCAAATGTCCTGGTACTGATGACATTTGGGTAATGCTCTCGGGAGGTATCAATGTTGTGGTTGTAAGCAGTAAGACCAGCATCCTTCAATTCCTTTGCTTGTTGATCACTCACCATTCCCAGTGTTACACAACTCTCTAATCCCAAGGAATTGACCTCTTGTACCATTTCTTTGATTCTCTTTAGTCCACTCTTTCTCCCTTGCATGTCTCTCCAAGCAGCACCCATACAAAATCTGGTGGACCCATTACGTTTGGCCTCTCTTGCTGCCTCCAGAACCTCATCAACTTTTACCATTCTTTCTGCTTCCAGTCCTGTGTCGTATCTCGAAGACTGTGCGCAGTACTTGCAGTCCTCAGTACACCCACCTGACTTGATGTTCATTAAAGTACATAGTTGGATTTGAGTGGGGTCATGGAATCGGCGGTGTTGCAACTGGGAAGAATGGAGCAGCTCCATTAAAGGAGTCTGGTAAATCTCCTTCACTTGGTCTTTCGTCCAAGAGTTGATTGGCTTGTTCAAACTTAATGCATATTGCAAAGTGGATAGCCCACCATTATTGTTCTCTGGCCCCTTAGTTTTGGTGCTCAAAAATACCTCAGGATCAACTTCAAGCTCAGATCCCAAAGCTACGGCAGCAGCTGGTTTGGATTTAGGAATGGAGGAGTGAATAAATCTCAATGGTAATCTGGTTACTGAGTTCTTCATTCTTGGACGACAACTGATTCAAGAATAGAAAGAAAAAAGAAAGCTCCTACAACCAGCAGGACCATTCAGTATTTATACTTGTCCCTTCTAAGCCACAGGCCACATAATCAATCCCAGCGTCGTCCAATCCTGTTGTGCCCTTTACTCAACATGATTCCTTAACAAGAGAAGACTCAAGTCATCATGACTCATGACTCCAATAATCTTCCTAATGTGGAAACCCCAATACGGAATAAAGTTTGAGTCATCCCTGTGATCAAAGTTGCAACTGTGTTGGCCTACAACTAACAAAAACTTTCGTATCATATATTCAATGAGTACTTCGTTGATCATTAGTTTCTTCCCACGGAAGAATGCTGCATACCTAGTTGAACTTCCAAGTTCAAGTTCCAAATCATCTGAGACATCTGTACCTGCTAAACTGGCTAAATGACGCGCTATAAGTCAGTAGATTAACAGAAATCGGATGTGCTAGCACTTCTCTATAGTGACTAATTATTTAAATATATATATATATATATACATGGCGGTTATTTTACTCTTCCCTTGCAATTTATGGTCCAAAAAGAGCCTATATTTGTGAAATTGAATGATGATTCGCTTAGAAGGTCATTCAATATTGGAAAATAACTCAAGAGAGTGTCCAAACTCAAGAGAGTGTCCAGCCTCGGTCGAATCCTCGGTCGAATCCTTTGATAGGATGGAATCCTATTGGTCTACCGTATGAAGGTGGGGTTGCACATGGGGAGTTGTAATTGAAATTATATCCTATGA
>JAJMLD010000139.1:0-16782 GCA_030569515.1 Barnettozyma vustinii | reverse complement strand
TGACTCTTCCCAGTTGAAGTTCCCAGCTTTGGACTGTATAACTGAGATAGATGGTGCCTTTTGTTGGCCAATCTTAAGGTTATATCTTATTTAATCACTAATCACTAATCTTTTTGATTAATAAGAACTTATGTAATATAACTGAAAACCACGTGATTTTCATAGTGTTTATTTTCCTCCGTAATCTATTGTGTCCTCCATACCATCATACACTTATTATTACATAATTCCTTACGTGTACTGTGTACTGTCTACCACCTACCACTTTCCCGATTCGGAAAACTAATTGAACGCGTCAGAACTTCTGAAAAATTCAGAGATCTTTGAAACTTGGGTTACAAAAATACAGTTATACTTGTTTACCAAAGAAATCGCAACTGCAGGTTTGAAAGATGTCATCTCCACCTAATGGCGGTAATACTCCGCAAGATCGTCAACCAGAACTGGCCGCTTCATCTCCATTGTTTTTCCCACCTTCAAGTGAGGGGGACAACCCTTCATCGTCTGCTCGTCAGGCCCCAGCTCAAGGGCAAGGGCAAGGTCCAGGTCAAGCCCCACCTCCAGCAGACATGTCATCGCCGTTGTTTTTCCCATCCTCACAGCAATTGTCTTCCCAACTTGGATCTGATTTGAGAAGCGGAGCCAACAAAAGATACGGTGCTGAGGTTTCCTCTCCACTGCAATATTCTTCATCGTCTCCGTCGGAGGCCAACAGACAACGTCACGCTGTAAGATCAGACCTGGGCTCAGATATTAGATCAGATATCAATGCAAACAGAAGAAATGCCAACTTGAGACATGTCAGAGGTGACGTACACTCTGATTCCAATTCACCTAATAGAAGAAGACTTGTTCCAGTAAATGGGGATGATTCAAACGTACCCTCTTCCAACTTGGGAATTTCTTCAGTTGCCGGTGATGAAGACAATGAAGACAGTGTTAGAGTTATCTGGGGTACCAATGTTAGTATACAAGAGTGTTCAAACAACTTCCGGAACTTCCTGATGAGCTTCAAGATGAGATACAGAAAGGACTTGGACAATGAGCTCCCTGACCCATTCGTCGACGAAGATACCTACTACGTCAACGAGTTGAACGAAATGAGAAATCTGGGTACAACTAATCTCAACATTGATGCCCGTAACCTTCTAGCCTTTGGGCCAACCAAAAAGTTATTCTACCAGTTACAAGATTACCCACAGGAAGTCATCCCAATCATGGATCAAACCATTAAAGATGTCATGATCACTTTGGTTGTGGATCAGAATATTGAGTTTGAAATCAGTGAAATTGAAGGTAGAATCTACAAAGCCAGACCATACAATGTAGCCACACGGAAGGACATGAGAGAGTTGAATCCTGAAGATATTGACAGGCTTGTGAGTATTAAGGGTATTGTCCTGAGATTGACCCCTATCATCCCAGATATGAAGATTGCCTTTTTCAAGTGCAATGTCTGTGAACACACTACAACCGTTGAGATTGACAGAGGTGTCATCCAAGAACCTACCACCTGTCCAAGACCTGCTTGTCAGCAACCGAATTCAATGGTAATTATTCATAACAGATGTTCCTTTGCTGATAAGCAAATCATAAAGCTTCAGGAGACTCCGGATAACGTCCCAGATGGTCAAACACCTCACTCTGTTTCGCTGTCTGCTTACGATGAACTTGTTGACAGTGTGAGACCTGGTGACAGAATTGAAGCAACTGGGATCTTCAGATCTACTCCAGTTAGAGTTAATTCAAGACAGAGAGCATTGAAGAACCTATTCAAGACATATTTGGATGTCGTGCATATCAAGAAGACCGATAAGAAGCGATTGAATATTGACACCTCTTTGAACATCGAGAATGAGGTTGCAAGAAAGCAAGATGTTGAGGAAACAAGGAAGATCACAGAAGAAGACATTCTGAAAATCAAAGCTACAGCTGCTAGAGAAGATGTTTATGAGGTTTTGGCAAGATCATTAGCTCCAAGTATCTACGAGTTGGACGATGTAAAGAAAGGTATACTTTTGCAACTGTTTGGTGGTACTACCAAGACATTCACCAAAGGTGGTAAGTACAGAGGTGATATCAATATCCTGCTATGTGGTGACCCATCCACTTCCAAGTCTCAGCTCCTACAGTATGTCCACAAAATTGCACCAAGAGGTATCTATACATCGGGTAAAGGCTCTTCTGCTGTTGGTTTGACAGCATACATCACCAGAGACATCGACACCAAACAGCTGGTTTTAGAGTCTGGTGCACTGGTTCTTTCTGATGGTGGTGTTTGTTGTATTGATGAGTTTGACAAGATGTCAGATGCTACAAGATCTGTTCTTCACGAAGCAATGGAACAACAGACCATCTCTATTGCTAAAGCTGGTATTATTACCACCTTGAATGCCAGAACATCCATTCTTGCTTCTGCCAACCCTATCAACTCAAGATACGACCCAGATCTTCCTGTGACAAGAAACATTGACTTGCCGCCTCCTTTGTTATCCAGATTCGATCTTGTGTATTTGATCTTGGATAAGATTGATGATAGAACTGATAGATACTTGGCGAAACATTTGACTTCAATGTATCTAGAGGACAGACCGGACCACGCTTCTACCACAGAGGTCTTCCCTGTTGATTTCCTAACCCTTTACATAAGTTATGCCAAGCAACACTGTCACCCCAAACTAACTAGTGATGCTAAGGACGAGTTAGTTAAGGCCTATGTTGAGATGAGAAAGATGGGTGATGATGCTAGAGGTTCTGAACGCAGAATCACAGCTACTACTAGACAGTTGGAGAGTATGATCAGACTATCTGAGGCCCATGCCAAGATGCGACTTTCTGATGAGGTTGAACTAAGTGATGTGCAAGAGGCTGTCAGATTGATTAAGTCTGCCCTTAAGGACTACGCCACTGATCCTGTCACTGGTAAAATTGATCTTGATTTGGTTCAGACTGGTCAATCCTCAGCTGAGAGACGTTTAAGGGAGGATCTACTCAAGAATGTGATGGCTTTCATTGAGGAGAATGTGCAACAGAGCATTCCGTACAATCAATTGTTGAGAAATTTCAACGAACAATCTCAGATCCATGTTGAGAATTTGGAAATGGGTGAAGTGTTGGGTATCCTTGCAAATGAGAACCGTATTGTGGTGAATGGTGAAGGTGTCAAGAGAGTCATTCGTCGTGTCTCTACATGATTGTGTGAATTACGGTTGATTCAGTTCGTTCCTTGATATAATTAATGTTTTACTCGGTGTTGTTTTGTAGCATGATCCAGTGAATTCAGGTGGGTGTTCTACACCAACAACTTGAACCTTCACTCTCCACTTGAATCATTGCTTTGATATTCTGGTTTTCAAAGATCTTTTGGACTCTCTTCTTTATGATGGTGGAGTTTTCACCTTCCAGGTACTGAATATGGATAAAACCAACGAGACTAAAACCATTAGTGCTCTCTGTAATAGAGCCTTCAGTATGAGGACAGTGACGGTTGTGGGAATACTCATGTGAATGCTCATGGGTGTGTTCATCACTATGTGAGTGTTCATCGCTATGTGAGTGTTCATGACTATGTGTAACGTCATGTACGTGTCTGTTGGAAACAGATTTAGAAACTGCATGATCCAAAGCACTTGATGTTGCGATATCTGGCGAGTTCCAGAATCTTGGTGTCGTATATCCTGTAACACCAGGGGTCATCACAATCTGATTCAATATGTCACGAATCTGTTCGTCCTTCTTGTCATCCAGATTGAGCAACAGGTTGGCAGCAGACGATTTGATCAAGGGAACTGCACTGACGAAGATCATTACTGCAATGAATAGCGATGCGATTGGATCAAAGATATTGGAGTGGAAAAAGGAAGTCAACAGTGTCGATAAAACGACACCAGCAGAGCCCAGAGTGTCTGCTAAGATATGCAAGAAAATACCTTGCATGTTCTCATTGGAACCATCACCATGAGCGTGTGAGTGTGTATGCCCATGAGAGTGGCCACCGTGTTCATGACCATGGTTGAAGGCAAAAATACCAACAATGTTGACGACAAAACCAAGGAAAGACACAACAAGAAGCTCACCAGTCTTTTCCAGATTAACTGGGTTCATGATACGTTCAATTGCTTGAACAACAATCCCAGCAACAATTCCGATTAGGAGCACACCATTGGCAAACCCAGCCAGTGTTTCAATCTTGGTAAGCCCAAATGGGAACGCTTCACGTGCAGGTCTCTTGGCCAAGATACCTGCAACAAGACCCAGTGCAAGGGAGGTACAATCCAATGCCATGTGTAAGGAATCAGAGAGTAGACCCAGAGACTTGGATCTAAACGAATACAGAAATTGGACAAACATGAATGAGGTGTTCAGCAACAGGAAGGAGAATATGGCCCTTGTGTCCTCGTACTGATAGAGTTGTTTAAACATGCCAATTTCGCTGTTGGCAGGCTTAGAGTCGACTGACTTAAACAATGTATCATCCACCTCAATTAGTAGCGTTGATGCAATGAGAGCAAATTCACAGAATGTCAGAAAGTAGTATTGAGTGTAATTGGAGTTCAAGGACAAAATTTCAAGCATGATGGAGACGACACCCATGATAGTGACTGACCCTTTCTTGAACTCAAGAGTCTGGAGATCCATCTTGCTAATAACAATCACAATAAAACAACCAAGAGTGACAAAGATCATACTAATCTGAAGTTTGTCAATCTGCCATAGAAGGACAGCACCACTCACCAAGCCAACACCCAACGCCACCCAAAGGTTATTCTCAGTGGTAAAATGATCAACGCTCCTGAGGTTATCCTTGATGGAAAATAGAATGATGTAGGCTCCGAGGATGAAGTAGATGTTTGAATGGGACAACTCAGTTGGGAGAAAATGAAGTTTTCCCTTGACGTATAGCGAAAAAGCATCAAATCCCACTGAGGCCAGTACAAAAGGGATATTGATATTCATCATGAGGATAAGTGAGAGCATGACTGTTCGGACAGAGCCCAAGATCCAGGCGCAAGTAAATATCCCAAAGAAGGACAGGAGTACTCGGTTTGATTCCCACAAGTTTCCACCCTTCTTTCGCACTGAGACCTGTGTCGTCATCAGTGTATAAACGCTTGTTGTGACGGCTGCCAGAAACAATGGGATGGCGACAACAGTCAATGGTAAGAGTTGACGCAATGGCAAGTCTGGATTTCCTGGCTTGTCAAAGATGAGATTAGATGCCAGAAGCAACGTTGGGAAAGCCAGCAGGAGTGGAACACGTTGGATGTCCACCAGCTGCTCTAGATGAACATCTGGCAGCAGAGCTGCGAGCTGATCAACCATGGAATGCAGAGTACCGGTATCAAACGAATTGAGGTGATCAGTGGTGATCTGAAATGTGTCGATGACATCGCATAAAATTGGACCGTCCTGGTTTTTGTTTATCTTTCTCGCGAATTTGAGTGTATAAAGAACAAACTCATTACTTTGACTAAGATTCTCTGGTAGAAAGCGTGTGATGCCGTATAGAAACAGTTTAAAACTTTGCCACCTTGACTTTGGAGAATTATAACTTATAAGTACTAAGTAGAGCTAACAAATTAGAACATTGCATCGATTTGAGAAGAATTCTTCTTAAGTGGGAAAGCTAGACGGGGATACAGTATCGAAGCAAGCAAATCATGTCTACGCGTCTAAGTCTAGGTCCGGTGTTTACTGCTGAGTGTGAATACTTTGTTACACCATCTTGTAAGTTGTAACTACTTTCCAAGGACAGCTGTACTTTCGTATACTATGAAATTGGAATTGATGTGAACGCTGCAGTGGTTTATTGAAAAAAAGACACTAATGATCACAATTTCTTCTCAACACAGACTTCTTTTGCGTCTCAGAGAGTTCATCTCCTTTTATATAGTGCTATGTAGTGATGCACTTGTTAGTGTTGAATTTTCTACAAGACAGAGGATATTCACGCATATATCACGCCCTCCAATACTGCGCCAAACTGTGCAGACGATCAATGACAATTGGTAATAGAGCACTGACACTATCATTGATCAAGTTCTGGAAATGGATAATAGCCTCTTCCTCACTCATATCCAAGCAAAACTTCTCCTTCACTTTGAGCACAGCAGCTTCTGGCTCAAGAGCAATGTCCGGAATGCTCGAGTTACGCATCAATTCAAACAAGTTCAGAATCAAATTCGAATTCTTTCTGAGAATAGAGTAGGCAACAAAGCAGTAGTTTCTGAACTTGTTATAGTTCACGGAATCAGCACCACCAAAACTTTCAATTATTTGAGGTGGAAGTTTCATCAATGGTGGGAAAGGCTTAGGATCTTGACCTAGAATGTAACCAAAATCAGCATGTAGGAAATGTCCATCTGTGCAAATCAACAAGTTGTCCAGGTGACGATCACCGACACCAAGAATATAGGTGATGACACAGTAACCAGCACATGATCTCACAAAGTTGTCCATAACCCACGAACTAACACCAAGTTCCTCAGTAGGGTCAGGATGATGATGTCTGAGATAGGGGAGGATCCCGTGATACTCAGCCAAGACACTGGCGAGTGTGCTGTTTGGAACGAACTGGATAGCACCTTCCGTAGGGCCTGTTGCTAAAATCTTGTAAGGTGACAACTTCAAGTCAACATTCTCATTCATCAAGAGTTGATTCATCAACAGAATGATCTGAATGACGAGTTGATCTTGTCTCAAGTCATCACCAACCTTGAACATGAGAGGATAAGTGCCACCATCTGTCGTCTTGAACATGATTTTCAATGGTGATAAAGAACTCTTGAAAACCGAACTCTCACTAGGGATACATCCACAAACCTCCACAGATGGATCCAATGGTAGCTTAATTGGGGGGAATGTTTTGAACTTGGTCTCAAGTATATTCCTAAGGAAGTCAACCTTCTTGGCAATTGGATCCCTTAAGTTCTTCACCTTAGTGCATAACTGAACCAACGAGTCAACAAACTCAACCTCTTTCTTTAAAGTCTCATCTGGTAGATTCTTCATGTAATAATCCAGAATTTTCTCATGGATCGAGCCTGGTTTGTCCTTAGCTGCCACATTCAGGTACCAGTACAAAAAACTACCCAATCTGTCATTCAACAGCCCACGTTCAATCAAGAACTGTGCCAATGGAGTCAAACTGTTGCTGAAGTCAGAAGATGTCACTGACTGCTCATTCAGTTCGACAATGGAGAAGTCCACACTGGTATTCTTTGGGATCGCTGCTGATTCGTAATCAAGAGCTTGAACAAGTTGAAGAAGATACAATTCAATCTCATCATCATGAGCTTTCTTCAATCTCTCAACAGCGTATGTTCTCACAGCTAGGTTGGTAAAAGATGGTCCAAGTAACTCTAAGGCATCCTCAACATCAATTTCGACCCATTTCCGTACTAGTTTCAAGCATTCCTTATTCTCACTCTCATCGTTGAAATTAACACTCTTCAGTAGCTTATTCAGACCCTTCTTGTTGTTGATCAAGAAGTAGCGGAACTTCCAAACCAAGTTTTTCTCATACTGTGACAACTCTTGCACAGAGGAATATCCCAATATCTTGTTAAGTTCATCTCTGATCTTTGCAGTCGGTTTAATATCTCTGTCAAATGGACCTCCTTTGTGACTTCTCTCCAGTTTTCTAAACTTCTGTTCAATAGGGTCAGCGATGTACTGTTCAGGATCGTAAACTCTCAAAGTAGAGAAGCTTCCTGTATATATCCGGGGCTGATTCTGCTGCTGCTGTGCTTGAATCTGATCAGAATGTGGCGTGTATGTGGGCACTGACGGTGGTGGGTACTTGAAGTCGTTGAACACGACAGGAATATCGTACTGCTGTAAGTCAATGAACAAGACGAACCCCGAGTTGGCATGCTGCTTCTTGTTTATCTCCTCAATCTTCTTGAGTGTGAGCGCATCGAGCCAGTCAACTGCGTCAATATCACCATTCTCGTGCTTCTTTATGAGTTTCTCCAGGTCGTTCATTTCAGAAAGTGACCCCACGCTGTTATCGTCTTCACAAGAGCGTCTCACTTTCAACTTCTGACGACCCCTTTTCAAGGTAGAGTCCTCTCCATTAAATAAATCGAGCTCAGTCTCGCCAAATATAGTCTCAGTGGAACCATTGTACTCCCAAAGTACAACCTTCAGCTTTGCTCGTAGGGGCAGTTGGTTGACATTGATAGGAAGTGCGAGCCACTGGTTCCATTTTCTTGAGTTTCTGAACGAGGTGTATGCCGTGGTAACAGGAAGTGTGAGTGGCTCATTGTTGTGTATGACAGACACTGAGACGAACAGATCTGAGTTGTTCTTATAATTGGAGAGTTTCTTGAGCGATGAGGGATCTGTTATCTTTGTTGACTCCTTGAGCAGCTTCATTGAACCTTCTAAAGAGGCAATCTTCACCTTGAATTGAACATTTATATCAGCAGATAGGCAGAATGTGATACTTCGTGACCCCATTGTGTTGGCTCCTCAGCGCCAGAAGTTGTGCTTTATTGTGGAATATCAACAGTGTTACAAGCCTACTCATTAGCCGTTACCCGGGTTTGATGACAGCACTCTTAAGTCAGCATTTTTTTTTTTTTTTTTTTCCTGTAATCGGATGGGTGCAGGAACGCTTAACAAGTACTGGGACGACCTTTCCACTGCTTACTAGCATCAGCCATTGACTTATCCTATAAGAAAATGACCAAAGAGTACGCTCAGCTTGATTTAGAATGGCCCACTTACCAATCTGATTTCAACATTCCGACTTTCAAGTCACTAGACATCCCAACTGACCAAGATGTTAACAAAGAGGTCATCTACCTTTGCGGGAATAGTCTAGGGTTGATGCCCAAGCAGACCCGAAAGTACATCAATGACGAACTAGATGCCTGGTCTGATCGTGCTGTTGAGTCACACTTCAGACATCCAGGTGCCAATTCTGTCGATGGGAAGACATCATGGGTTGATATTGACATACCTCTGGTGCCACTGTTGGCAACTGTGGTGGGTGCTTTGGAGTCAGAGGTCGCTGTCATGGGCTCTTTAACAGCCAATCTGAATGCTCTATTGACAGCATTTTATCAACCTAAGGGCAATAAGACAAAGATCCTATTTGAGAAGGGGTCGTTCCCATCTGATTACTACTCGTTCTATAACCAGATTAAGCTAAAACAAACCTACAATGAAAAGATCACCACCATTGAAGAACATCTAATCCAGCTATCACCAAAGGATGGTGACACCTATTTGAAGACTGAAGATATATTGCAGGCGATAGAAGATAACAAGGATGAATTGAGTATTGTTCTTTTGCCTGGTATCCAGTTCTACACTGGCCAATTTTTTGACATTGCAACAATCACCAAGTTTGCCCAGGAACGAGGCATTCTATGTGGCTGGGATTTGGCGCACGCTGCGGGAAACGTTCCTCTAAATTTGCACGAATGGGGCGTTGATTTTGCCACTTGGTGCTCTTACAAATATCTGAACTCTGGTCCTGGTGGTATCTCAGGTATCTTCATCCACAAGAAGCACAATGACCCAGCGAGCGACTTTAAGCCTAGACTAGCTGGTTGGTGGGGCAATAACTCTGCAAAGAGATTTCAAATGCTGGAGAAGTTTGAACCAATCCAAGGTGCTCTCGGCTTTAGACAATCCAACCCGAGTGTGATCGACGTAGTGTCTGTGAAATCATCATTGGATTTGATACACTCGAAAGGTGGCATCGAGAAGCTGCGTGCAAAATCATTAGCTTTGACTGGATATCTATGGAAACTCCTTACTACGTCAAAGTACTACACTCAATCAACTACCAATGTGATTGGTGACAGGTTCACCATTCTGACTCCAGAAGACCCAGAGCAGAGAGGAGCTCAGCTTTCAGTGTTATTCTTTCCACGTACATCAGAAGATAACGAGGGAGTGATGGATAAGATCAATAACTACCTGAACCAACATGGTGTGATCTGCGATGAAAGAAGACCAGATGTTATCAGATTTGCTCCTGTACCACTCTACAACTCTTTCGAGGATGTCTTCCACAGCGTCAAAATATTAGAGGAGGCATTTGAAAGCTTAGAATAGATGAATGAATAGAGCTTGTTTGTTCTGTAATGCTTCTTCTCGTTTTTAGTGCGCGTGTTTTTTTTTTTTTATTTTTATTTTGTGTCAAAGTCGAAAATGTGTCATGAGAACAAGAATTAAGAGAACAATAAAAAGCTCAGGTGAGAAAGGATATAAAAAAATACTATACTTCGACTGCTTTACTGGCCAATTAGTTGCGAATCCATTCATCGCTATATTACAACAATCACCCCCAACACAATGGCAACATCCATCAAAACTGAGGCGAACAGTTTGACAGGCAATGTCCATCTAACTGCGAACACGGTATTGACAGTAGCAGAAGAATACGACCTCCCAACGTCTCCCTTGACAGCTACAAACCACGGAATAAACACTAAAACTGATCAGAGACTATCAAAAGCCACCTCATCGATCTTTGAGAAGTTAGAGAACGGTACGTACAGAGACAGCATCCTTACTGCGAATGATGCTTTTGCCACCACTCCTGAGATGACTCCTACTTCTAAGTATTCTGTAAATCCAATAATGAAGAGCCCTATGTTCTGGAGCAAGGAGGTTTTCACAATGGAGAGGAAGAATAGCACTAGATCTTCCTCTAAACAAGAATATCGATTGGTTGGTGATGATTATGTCATGAGTAAATTGGACAATCAGTTGCTACATGACAAGAAAAAAGTTGTACACAACTTGAGGAAGGCTACGAGGAAATATAACAAGTACTTTCTACTTGCTAAGAGGCAGGAGCTGTTGGAACAGACTGTCCATCGGGACTCTTTTAAAGAGAGTGTTTACTTGCACAACAAATTGAATGGCGAGTATCTCTACATGAAGTTACAGATGAGGGAAATCCAAATTGTTAAGTATGATGTGCTGTTGAAGTTGCTGGAGTTTTATCAGAATGATTTAATTGAAGGTTACAAGAAATACACTGATCCATACAATACGACTAATGAGGAGAAGCGGCGAGAGACTGAATTGAGCGAATTGTTCAACCAGTTTTATGACTTGATGTTGCAAGTTGAGTTCCTCGAAAGAGAAGAGAATAAGATGTTGTACCTCATTCAGAACAGAAAGGCTATAAAGATAGAACAACGTGGCTATTTCAGGTACTATTTGGATAGGTACATTCTACACCGCGCATAGCCCAGCTCTGGGTGACAAAGATCATCGTGATTAGGAATTAGTCTATAGGACAGACAAAATCATCTGTATGGATCAAACAACTTTTGGATCCTCTTGTTCTTTTTGAACACTCTCATACCAAAAGTAGACCCATTCTTGAAGTCACCCATAAACCTAGCCTTGATGAACTTGTCTTCATCTCGAAGCATCAATGGGTAGACACAAACAAATGCAAAGAGTGAATAAATTACACCACCAATCAGGTCCAATCTAAAATGGTGATCTAAGTAAATTGTAGCCCACCACTGGACAATGACAAAACCCAACGCAGCACACTGAAGAGCTCTTGAGCGAGCATAGTACAACACAAACAAGCACACTTGGAACGCCATGGCCGAATGGAGGGATGGAAAGGCACCAAAGACAATTGGCGACTTATGGAAACCTTTGGAATGCACATGGGTCCCCAATGCCATATCCACTCTGGTTAAACCTGCTGCGTAGCCTGGCAAATCGTAATTAGCATCGGCATCTGGACCATAGAGATGGATGAACCAAGGTGGTGCGTTAGGGAAACTCAAGTGGGTCAAGACTCCCATAATGTTCTGCAGCCCCAATGCAAATGAAAAGTCTCTTAGGGCACCTTGCTGGTGGAAGACGTACAGCCAGATAGCTGTTAGGATGGGGAATGCAATGTGACCCACGACGTAAAAGAACCAAGCTGTGAGATCCTTGGGGATGGATAATGGTGTTGCCAAATGGTTATCCAGGTTGAGGATAGGCCATGTGAGGAAGAATAGAAATGGAATGACGAAGAGTTGCCTTGCTCTAGTGATCTTAGCAAGGTTTATTGGGATGGCTGGTAGACCATTCTCCAAAGAAAGGTCAACGGAGCTATCTGAGTTTGAGGAGTTGGCTGTCATGTTCCAATCTTCTTCATCTGTTTGGAAAACTGCGTTGATGGAGTCAATTGAATCATTCCTGGTAATCTCGATAAACTTCACGAGTTTTATTGGATTATATTCAACATCAATGGAACTCTGTAGTGTCTCGAGTGGGTTGTTAAATTTGAAGGAGAACTTGTGAACTAGAGTGTACCACAATCCAGTAAAGGCGACTGAAATAAGTAAGTGTACTGGGAACCATAGTTTGCTAAACATGATAATATCCCAGTCATACACCAAACGGACATAGATCTCAGGTCTCATTTCATTAGGTATCAGACCAGCATTTTTGAATATGAAAAGCCATACAATTACTGGACTGAAATTCTTCACAAAGTTGAGTAGTAGTGTGAGGATATTACGCTCATTGACCCCAGCCTTGTAGAATGACACAATGAACCTGAGGACGAACAGTGATGCAGATTCGAGGTGTTTAAGCATTTGTGATGTAGTATATTGCACCTATTGATAATTTTTGTTTTCAGTAGGAGCGAAGCTGTATTTAGATGGTAGCAACTGAGGCCAGTTAAGCAAAGTGGTGATGTGTAATGATGTATGATGTAAGCCGGTGGGTGATGATCTGCGTCGTGTACTCCCTGGTCTGAATTGCACCGAGTCGAAGGTGACAAGAAGTAGGAAACCTTCAGATTGAAGAGAGAGAGAGAGACATCTGAGAAAAGAACAAGAGTGCAGGAATTAGATTTGTTAAAATACTTTAAGATCTTCGAAATTTTTGAAGGTTATCAGATCTCAACTTCCGTATTTTAGGGAGTTCATGATCTTATTCTTAACCGAAACAAAATTCCTAAGTTTCAGGGGACCACAGTCTACGGGAGAGGGGATTCCAATAAGTGCAATGACAGTTACTCACCATAAACAATACTCTCTCTAAGCATCACTTGCAAGTTGCCAGTAAGTATTTCCCATTCTTACCAAAGTGGAACGTTAGTGGATGCGGTAAGTCCCTAATACTTTTCTTTGCCGCAGAATCACCCCCCTTCTTGGCGGCGCCCTTGCCGGTTAACCAATCTGCCTCTGCCGCAAAACAAATACCCTTACATTGTTAAGAATTAATCAATTTTAGGCCGAGGAACGGCAATCATATTACTGAAAGGAGCCGTTCAAATATGCAGTGAGATTGAGGAATATGTACGGACTTCGGTTTGAATTCTAATTGTTTCAATTAAGGTGGGCAGTGCACTATTTAGCAATGGCTGGGCCCTGGCCAGCTGCAATATCATGTGCTTGAAGCAAGAAGATCTTACAATCCATTGGATCACATAGATCAGGGATGTGCAGAGTCTTTTCAGAGGCACCTGCTTGTTGACATTGATTGAATCTTGAAGTTTTATTTTGACAACTATGGGCCATGAGAAAGGTGCCCAGCTTCGCCGCGGAATCGCCACTTAGATGATATCTTTTTTGTCTCTAAGAAGTTGGAACTCCAAGGCCCCTGTTTCAGACCAAACCCTAAAGCCAGAGAGCATTCCAATTTCCAACATTTCGATGTTGTTTGTCACCGAAGTAACCTTCCTCTTATTACCGAAACCCGAATTCCGAGCGCGGATCATCTCCCTTAATTCCGAAACCGAGAATACCCTCGGAATTGATCAGACCGACTATTGCGAGAGATGTAATTTTTGCATACTGTCGTAGTGAGAGGAGTGGTGGTGACGCAGGGGTAAATCTGTTGTAATCTGCAACTGATTTTGATCTTTCCTCCGGCAGTTATATATAGACTAGATACGTCACACGTTGCAGTTGAGATTCCAAGGAGAAGAATGATCACCGTGGAGTACTATGGTCCTGCAAAAGCCATGACGAGCATCGCCTCTGAGCGTGTTGAACTTGATGTGCTTAACCTTAGGGCTCTTTTAGGCTACTTGCAGAAAACATACGGCAACGAGTTCCTGATTTTTGTGATAAAGAGTTGTGGAGTTACTGTAGAGTTAGAGTACGTTGATCTCCCTCATGTTCCTGCAGGAGTCAGCGATGAAGACGTCTTCAAGCTGGTGGATGCGATTGATATTAACTTGGAAGCTGGAAATGAGGTTGCAATTATTCCTCCTGTATCATCTGGATGATGATAAAGAAAAGTTAACGTATTGTTTGAAAGTCACACTCAACACAAGGGCTGTATGCTACTCTTAATTCATGACCTGCATTATGATTGGAACCAAAAACCTTCCCTAGTAGGGCAATATTTTTCTGCCACTATCACCAGAATTGCTGTTGTTGTTGTTGTGGTTGCTGTTGCTGTTGCTGCTGCTGTTGCTGCTGTGTAGGCATCCCATTCATCTGTTGTTTGATTCTCTGCGTTAACACAGCAACACCTTCAGGAAACAGCTTTTGTAAAGCCATGTAGTACTCATTGAATTCAAAAAACTCCGGTGGTGGGTTCAAAATGGAGGGAAACACAAGTTTTTTTTGATCAATTGGCCTTCCAGGCGTGCCGTTCTGTCTTTCACTGAGTTCTCCAATGCATGTCAAGTTCGAATGGAGTCGTTTCAGGAGATGTTGGAGCAAGTCATAGAGATTTTGGGACTGTGGGGACTGGTCTGGGTGCGCCTTCATCTGTTGCTGTACCACTACTGATTTCTGGATCAGAAGGGTGTTGATGTTCAGTAGTAATGCCACGCGCTGTTTGTCAAGTTGTAGCTGATCCGTGCTCATTGTGATTTTGTCTTATCTGATGTGATGTCCCAAAGTTTACATTAATTTCGACCAAACCAACTAGAGAAAAACAAAAGTTGAACAGACACCATCCGTACACCACACAGTCTTCGATGAAATTTTCCAGAAGGTATCTAAACACAGATGTATCTTTAACACTTTCCCCGTCCACTGACATCTGTCCGTTTATCTGGTGTACAAAAATGACCAATACTGAGGCTGACCAGTTTAAGCTGGAAGGTAACTCCCACCTCAAGAACCACGAGTTCGAGCAGGCCATTGCTTCCTATGAGAAGGCTATTGGACTCGATCCAACTAATGCAATTTATCACTCCAACAAAGCCCAGGTTGAGCTTAAGATTGAACAGTATGGGTCCGCGATAATAGACTGCACGAAGGCGATTGAATTGGACCCGAAATTCCTCAAGAGTTACTACAGACGTGCGCTGGCAAGCTACCAATTATTCAAGTTCAAGGAGTCCAAGGAGGATCTGAAGATGATTTTGAATGAGAAGGAGGATGCTGCATCTAGAAATTTGCTGAAGAGTGTTATTAAGATTGAGAGGAAGTTTGCATTTGAAAAGGCTATTAGAATGGAGGATGCAGATGATGACTTGTTCAAAGTGGAGAAGTATGCTTCAAGTTATTTGAGGGATGAACACCAAGACAAGTATGAGGGTCCGGAGCTGGAGTTTGACATAATAGAAAATGAAGAAGGTGTTAAGGAGGTAGATGTTAAGAACTTGGATGAAGCTTTGATCTGGAAGTTTGTCGATTGGTTCAAAGAGGGTCACAAGCTCAGTAAGAAGACTATCTTGGTGTTGTTGTTGAAGGTGTACACCATTCTGCAAAAAGAGCCAGTCTACAAGGAGATTAACCAAGACAAGGATGATATTTTCACTATTGTTGGCGATGTCCATGGTCAATTTTATGACTTGATCAACTTCTTCCAAACTAATGGACTTGTCTCATCAACACATTCATACTTGTTCAATGGTGACTTTGTTGACAGAGGTAGTTGGTCATGTGAAGTCATTATCATGTTGTACTTATTGAAAGTGTTGTACCCAAACAAGATCTTTTTGAACAGAGGTAACCACGAAACCAAGGACATGAACAAACTGTATGGCTTTGAGGATGAATGTAAGTACAAATATGGAGAAAATGTGTTCAAGATGTTCCAAAAGTCCTTCACGGAGTTATCGTTGATTACTCTGTTGAACAGTGAATATTTGATTATGCATGGTGGCTTGTTGTCCAACGAGGAGATTGAACTAGTTGACTTGAAGAAGACTTTGCAGAAGCAGGATAATCCAAAGGACGGTAATGAGATGGAGCTTCTATGGACTGATCCTCAGGAGCAGCCAGGCTATGGGATGAGTAAGAGAGGTATTGGTGTTCAATTCGGGCCAGACATTACTAAACGTTTCATTGAGAGAAATGGAATCAAGAAGGTGATTAGATCCCATGAGGTGAGAATGGAGGGGTACTCTGAGGAGCACGATGGCAACCTTATCACAATCTTCAGTGCACCAAATTATTGTGACAGCACGGGAAACAAGGGAGCCCTGATCAACGTGACCCATAATCCCGAGACTCAGATGTTTGAGATGGCATTTAAGCAGTTTGAGGCGGTGCCTCACCCACCGATGAAGCCAATGGCATACACCAACAATGGCTTTATGTAATTAGTTTACTAGTGTATATATTCATGTGTAATATAGAGAGCATTATAATTTCAATGATTATGACTAACTAGCATGGTTACCTAAATTAGGGATCCGATAAAGTAACGGTCATCAATATGACCGAGTGTGAAAAGACGCAGATCGTAAGCTTGCTCCTGTTGGGTTGATTGATGAGTCGTGACTCGTGACCCTCAAGTCTCGGGGAGATACAGTGTGGGTGTGCTGTTTTTACTAAAATCCAACGAGGACTTGACTAAACAGCCCCCCGAAAAATGAGG
>JAJMLD010000138.1:0-17434 GCA_030569515.1 Barnettozyma vustinii | reverse complement strand
GTGATTGCCTGAGCAGGGCAAATGGCCTCACATAGCTTACAAGCGATACAACGCTCTTCTCCAGATGGATATCTTCTCAAGGCATGCTCTCCTCTGAATCTTGGAGAGACGGGGCCCTTCTCGAATGGGTAGTAGATGGTGTATGGAGCCCTGAAGTACATCTCAAGGACAATGTACATACCACGGAACATCTCAGAGAGGAGGAAGAACTTCATTGCCTTGTCCAAGGCGGACTCACTGGATTCTTCCCATGTTTTTGGTTTTGGCAGTCTGAACCCTGAGGGATAAGTGGAGTGAAAGGAGCCAGCAACGGGGACTAGAGGTGGTGGTTTGGCACGAGACAAAGTCGTGGAGAACTGACGGCGTGAAATTCTTTGAAAAGAGCCCCAAATCATACGCTGGAGAGCCATTGCTGGGGAAATGATGTGTGACTTTGTTGTATGGTAATTGCAAATTGCAAAGTGGTGATTTGTTGAAATCGAAAACAACGAGGTTCATCTTTACCCGGCCTTATACTTCCGGGATTGTCTATATTTGCCCTCGGAACTACCTTCTCTGTTCTTCAACTTGACACAAAAGGTCAACAAATCAACTGTTGAAAACAGGAACAGTAAGATGTCCAAAAGGAGTCAGGATGTCAAGCGTCAGTTGTTCAGGGGACTATCAAGTAAGAAGAGTTCAAGTCTTGACTCTACAACACACAACTTGTTAGCAAGAACTCTTCGAAAACAGTCTGACAAGTACAAGTCAAATAGTGACAACACTTCTACCAAAGAAGAGAGTGAGCAGTTTATCATACACAAATCCACAAGTCCGGAAGATTACAAGATATTCAGTACACAACATCCAATGAGGGAGTCCAGGCTCCAGGCTTTTGAGCAGTCGGAACAAGCATTTGAAGAATTGTTCCATAGAAACGGGTTTCTAGATGACTCTGGTTCTGAGGATGAGGAACCTGATCTGAGTGCGTTTGTCGCTCCAAGTGAAGTTTTAGAAGATGATATCTTGATATCGGTGCCAGGATACTCCAAGGAAGAGATCACGGCAAGCAAGAGACTCAATATCAACGATAGGAAGAATGTTCGCTTGAGTCGTGTGAGTGAAATGGAAAGGGCCTTTCCTGAAACATCATTCCTCAAGAGGTTCTCTTCAGATAGGCTTCAAGAATACGCAGAGATCAATCGAGAGTTCAAGATGGCTTTGAACGCTACAATGGAGCAAAGGAGACAGATGGAGATCCAAGTCAATGGCATTCCCAAAAGCCATGATGAACTTCCTCTTGAGCACAGGGCTGAATTCGGAGCTTACGAGCTAGAGAATATCCGTGATGCTGTTACCGACTTGGAGAGAACCGCATGGATGTATGCAAAGAGATGACTAACGAACCAAAGTACACGTCATCCTTGAAGAGCATGCATGACCTTTGTAGGCCGCCCTCAAGCCTCCTTCTCGCTTATGTAATAATAGTTCGGTTGGCAGTTGGCGTAAAGTCCACGGGCCGTTCCCAAAAATTAGCCTCGTTTCTTCAATAACCTCCAGCAAGCACAACAGTGTGGCAGATTAAAAGGCCAAATAGACACAATGAATATCGTGAAGCTACAGGTATGTCTTCCAATGATCTCAGTACAGGGCATGGCGCTTTTGACCATATCAATCCGGCCCGGTTGCTTCATACATGGCTGGTTATGGTTTGCCTTCCCCCGATATGTGAGATATCACTACAAGTCCGCTACTAACAAGGTTGAACTAGAAAAAGTTTCCAATCCTGCAACAGGAGGACCTCTTCAATGTCATTGAGCAGTTCAGAGCTCTTGATGTTGAAGATAAGGGTTACGTTGAGAAGCTCGATGTAATTGAGAATGTTTCCAAACGAGGTGAGGGTTCTTACGATGATGTCAGAAGCGCTTTGAAAGATGTCAGTGTTGATGCATCAGGTCGTGTTGAATTGGATGACTACGTGGAGCTAGTTGCTAAGCTCAGAGAGCAAAAGGCTACCCCAACACACTCGTCGAGCTCTGTGCAGCACAAGGGTGTTGGTGCTAAGGCCTCGGTGGTGGTTGGTGGTGCAACCTCAGGTTCATCTCACACCATCAACAACGAAGAGAAATCCGAGTTCACCAAGCACATCAACAGTGTCCTTGCTGGTGACCCAGATGTTGGTGACAGATTGCCAATTCCAACAGATACCTTCCAGCTGTTTGACGAATGTAAGGATGGTTTGATCCTTTCCAAGTTGATCAACGACTCTGTTCCTGATACCATTGATACAAGAGTTTTGAACTTCCCAAAGAAGGGTAAAGCTTTGAACAATTTCACAATTTCTGAAAACGCCAACATTGTTATCAACTCCGCTAAAGCTATTGGCTGTGTTGTCGTCAATGTCCACTCCGAGAGTTTTATTGAAGGTACTGAGCACTTAATTCTTGGTTTGATTTGGCAAATTATTAGAAAGGGTCTATTGAACAAAATTGATATCAAATTGCACCCAGAATTGTACCGTTTATTGGAAGATGACGAGACTTTGGAACAATTCTTGAGACTCCCACCTGAGCAAATCTTGATACGTTGGTTCAACTACCACTTGAAGGCTGCTGGTTGGGAAAGAAGAGTCACTAACTTTTCTACTGATGTAAAGGATGGTGAGAATTACACTGTTTTGCTAAACCAATTGGACTCTAACTTGTGTTCCTTGCAACCGCTATACACTAACGACTTGTTGACTAGAGCTGAGCAAATCTTGGACAATGCTGACAAGTTGGGTGCCAGAAAATATTTGACACCAAAATCCCTTGTTGCTGGTAACCCAAAGTTGAACTTGGCCTTTGTTGCTCATTTGTTCAACACCCACCCAGGTTTAGATCCAATTGAAGAGTCTGAGAAGCCAGAGATTGAAGAGTTTGATGCTGAAGGTGAAAGAGAAGCTAGAGTCTTCACCTTGTGGTTGAACTCTTTGGATGTTGATCCACCAGTTGTTAGTCTGTTTGAAGATTTGAAGGATGGTACCATTTTGCTTCAAGCCTTTGAGAAGGTTTTACCAGGTTCAATAGATCCTAAGCATGTCAACAAGAGAGGCCCATCCGGCGACGAAGTCAAGAGATTCAAGGCTTTGGAGAACACAAACTATGCTGTTGCTGCTGGTAAGGCGAACAACTTTTCTCTTGTCGGTATTGAAGGTTCTGATATCGTGGATGGTAACAAGTTGTTAACCTTAGGTCTGGTCTGGCAAATCATGAGAAGAAACATTGTTTTGACTCTGAAATCCTTGTCTAAGCAAGGTCGTGAACTAGGTGACGCTGATATCTTGAAGTGGGCAAAGGAGAAGGTCGCCAAGGGTGGAAAGTCAACTACAGTCAGATCCTTCAGTGATCCATCTATTGCTACGGGTCACTTCTTGTTAGATGTCTTGAACGGCTTGAAGCCAGGCTACGTGGACTATGACTTGGTTCACCCAGGTAACACTGATGAAGAGAGATATGCCAACGCCAAATTAGCTATTTCCATTGCAAGAAAATTGGGTGCTTTGATCTGGTTGGTTCCAGAAGACATCAACGAGGTTCGTTCCAGACTGATCTTTTCCTTCGTCGGCTCTTTGATGTCAGTCAAGCAATGAGTCAATTTATGAATCACTGCTTTTCTTTCCAATATTTCTATCGCCATTACCTTTCTGTACTACTAACAACGTTCAGTTTTTGATTTATAAGTAATGAACAATTTGTTCTTCTAGTTTTGTCTGGAATTCGTAATCTGGTCCTTCAGTTTCAGATCCCATTCTTTTGTCAAATCGTCCAGGTACTTTAGCACGTCTTGCGCACCAGTTTCGTCAACTTCTTCTCTCTTGATGTATTCGCTTCCATCTCTATAACAAGCAGATCCGTATTTAATATCTTGCTTTTCAAAAGTTGGGTTTGCCAGTATAGCAGCGTAGACAGGGGCGTTGGCGCCAGTGTAACCAGAGATGTTCACCCATGGTGAACCCAAGAATCTGGCAAGGTAGAAGATGAACAACATCCCGTAGTATGTGAAAACATTCAAAAACTTGTGATAGGAGAAACTATTGAAGATTCCAGGGTGGATCAAGTACTGGGTAATACCTCTTTCAGCAAGCGTGGAGTAAGTTGCAATGTGTAAGAGATCAATCAATCTCTTGGATCCTTCGTATGAAGACGGAGACTTTAATAGCTCCAAGTCATCAAATGAAAGATATTTGGGATCTGACATAATACTGGAAACCCATACTATTCTTGCCTTGCCATTCTCTAGAAGCTTCATGATCTTGTGGATGAGGTAGTATGGACCAAAAACGTTGGCCTGGAAAACCAGACCAAGACCATCTTGAGACGTAACCCCAATTTTTTGAATTTTATATTGAGGATCAGTAACACCTTTGACTGGATTAGCCATCAACTCCTTAGCAGCTCCTACCCAGTTAATTCCGTCAAAAACACCTTGAGCTGAGTTGGCAAAGAAAAAGTCAATCTTGGTGTACTTCTTGCTCAATTCGTAGGATGCATTCAGAATAGAAACCATATCGGTAAAGTCAACAAGCAGGTAATCAAAGTCTAATAAACTCTCATCTCTCTGAAAGTTCTCCTGGACGTACTGTTTAATATTGTCAATGACCTCCTTAACCCTTGGAAGTGTTCTGGAAGTGACAATGAGGGTGATTCTGGTGCCCTCTGGTAACAAGCCAACCAATCTGTAAGCAATATTCATCCCCAGGTTACTGGTTGTACCAGTTATAAGGGCAATCTTTCTTTCTGGAGCCATAGTAATCTGTTAGGTTGCCTGTCGGTGTGGAACTTGGCAAGAGAAGGTCAATGAGAGGATCGGTTTAATCACTGTAGGCTTTTTTCGCGTTCTCGTTTAAATATATACGGGGAATGCGAAATGGTATATAGAGCTAAACGAGAGCTAAGAGCCAAATAAATATGGGGCTTAATTAGTTACTCTGTCATTTCTGCACCGGTATCATTCCACTATAAGCATTATATGACTGGGTGGCTTCCAACAATCTCTTTTGCGAGAGAGCCTTTATATCTTACATAAGCTTCCTTTGGCTGTTATGTAAGCATCCCAATAGGGTAAAACGTAAACAAACAAACGAGAGATCTGAAAATCCACAAACAAAACTGAGGTGCATTCCTGACACCTTCCTCTAGAGTTCTACCCACGATAATAACCACAGCATGGACGTTCTACCAGAGCTGAAACATCCAAGCTCTCTCTCACCACACAAGGTCTCACTTGCACCAGAGGTATGTCTATCCCGTTTTGGGAATTAAACTAACAAGTACTAACCCATACTCAGCCAAATGAAGCCTTGGGAAAACCCCCAGGAAGATTGTCACCTTTCAAGGGTAAAATGGCACAGCTGACTTCAGCTGAGATCTTCTCTGCCACTCCGAAACGAATTCAGAGCTTCAAGTCACAGAGTGTTGATAGACAAGGGTTCAACCCAGCAGTGTTGGCACCCAGTAACAAGCCAGAGATAAAGTTTGAGCATTTGAAACGACTAGCACCAAGTAAGATCCTGGCTACACCTTCACGAATGATCAGTGGTAAAGTGAGAAAGCCACAGTCTGAACAGATCAGTAGACTGAATCGCCCAACTGTCGCATCAACTCTCAAAAGTGGTGGGACTGTGGAGCCAAACACTAACCTTTTGGATCAGTTCAAGGCAAAGAGTATTTTGAAAAGGAAATTCAGTCCTCCGATTCCAGAAGATGAAATACAAGAGGAGCCAGAGCAAATAGAAAACTCATGTGCAGATATCAAGGCAGATTTGTCCTCTTCCTTTGATCGAGACCTGACCACTACTTTGAACACTATGAGAAACACAGGTATAGCTAAGGATGTTTTCAACCTTTTGAGTGATCCAGAATCTGCTCAACCCAGAAAGAAGAGAAGAATGCCTACTGTTACTTTCGAGGAAAAGTCTGCTGAAACCATAAACTCGCCGATCATGAAAGCCCTACAAAAGATTCTACAAAACCAAGATACAATCTTGAAGAGGTTGGAAAGACTTGAATCTAAATCGTCTTCCTAAACACTTGACTCTAAAATGTTATGTTTCACAATGTCAATAGCTGCCAACGAATCTTCTTCTGAACTATGTTGTCCTGTCTGAATCTTTCTAGTCAATAGTTTGAATGACAAGTCTTTCAAGGAATGTTTCTTGTCAAGTCCCTTTGGATAAAGAATTGAGGTATCAACAACCTGATTATGGATCAGCCTCAAAGCGTTCAAATCATTTTCCAATCCGTGGCCAATGATTATTGTGTTTTTGTCTACCAACGACTCAAAGAGAACAGTATGCAGCTCATCAAGTACCATTACGTCACCAGGAATCTCAGAAACACCACTCCATTGGGTGTTTAAGTCCAACACTTCGCCATATGGTCTAATGATCTCATCGAACAAAGATTTCCCTGTGTAAAAGTCCAGTACGGTTAGTCTAATCAGCTCCAAGCCTTTCGTAGTGTAGCCCATCTCACAGTCCAAACCAATAATCTTCTTTGAGCTCACCTCCTTTGCATCAGGGGTCTTCACAAAAGGGATCAAATGGTGCAATTCAGAGGCATCCTTGGCCTTGAAAACATGGTGACTAGCGGTCTTACAACCCTGCTGTTCTCCAACAACTTGGTCACAGCACTCCCAGTACTTGTTGTTATTCCTGAAGTATTTTCTTCTCTCATGGAACTTGCATCTGGTCTTGCCCAGTATTGTGGAGAGCTGAAAATCCTGTTGGCATCTATTACACGTTTCTGTGGTGATTGGAGTTCCATTTGCTGGGATTTCAGTAACATACCCATTCCTTAATAACTTCTCAGTTGGGTGGATAAGGTGTTTTACAGCTTTGTACTTCTCATCATCTGTGAGGAACTTGTGCCTTCTGCCACACTTAGGCTTAGAAACAATGTTGTTTCTGGCATCTCGTACACAGTATTGCATCTTGGAGCTGTATGTGATCTTTGTGGATTCCTTCGCAATCTCAAACTCTTTTTCCACGGCTTTACGTTTGGGCATTGGTACATTGTTGACAGTGTAGGCATCGATGAGAGCAGTGATGAATCTGTTTCTCTGTTGGTATTTGGCTGGGGCACCAACGCCAGGTAGTGGTTTAGGAGACCAGACTTTGAGATCTTCTGTATCTGTACCACATGTGAGCCTTGATACAATGGATTGGACACCAGTGCTAATCTTGTTGCCAGTCGGTGCAGCTGATCGGGCCGTGGTCTGGTGTTTCTTTGGTGATCTCGAATTGCCAGTGTCTGAAGAGGACAGGCGCCTCTTTGATGAATCGTGAGCAAATACACAATTGGGAAGTTGGCATGTTTCAAGCTTAGGGCAGGTTAAAGATGAGAGCAGAGCTGAGGAGGACCTGAACATTCTGGAGAACCTCAACATGCGATTCCTTTGGGACGCCCGTTTTGTAGTAGAAGCTCCTCCCCAACTTGGTGATTGATTTTCAAAAAAAAAAAAATTTTGAGAGGATCACACAAATTAACAGGAAGAACGAGAGAAACGAAGCAGATGGCAGATGAACAGTTGTGGAGCTATCAGCTGTTAGAAGTGTGTGTATATCTTGATTGTTTCAATTGTTGATCCTATGGACTAACTTAAACAGCCAAGTGGGGCCAGGCTTCCAGGCCCAGGTGGCTGATCTCCAGATTGACAAAGTTTCATGGGAGACCTTCCTCTACACTGCTCTCAAGAAACTCCATGGTCAGTTTGGAACTGCGATAGACAGAGAAATAGTGCAATTCAAGGGAACTAAATCCATTGTCAAGGTCCAGCAGGAGGATCTTGCAGTTTTCCACAGTGCGATTGTGGCCCTGAGTATGAACCTCTCCAATATTGGCTACCAAGACATAGACGCATACATCAGCATAACCGCACTCCCACAAGTACACTACGATGAAGAACTGGATAAAGCTAGCATATGATTGTTCGTTTTTCATGCTCCCTTCCACTGGAAGAAACCGCAGCTAAAACTGGACCTGTCCTCAGTATTGGAGATGTTTCCACGGTCTTTGGCACATGTCCAAAACTTTTTCCCCTTCGACTCTGATTTATTAGATGTCTTCAAAACGCATGGCTCTTTGTGTTTACAGGTGGGAACTTTCTCAAGTGGTAATATGAACCTCCCATTCGAAACGGTGACTTTTGGACCCTTGACAATCTTTGTGGGATCAACATCCTCCAATAAGTTGAATGGTATTGGTTCCTCTTCACCCTCTGTAGTTTTGTTCGTCTTGAAGAAATTTGCAATGGAGCTTCTCCCCTTTAATGATGATTTGACAGCTCTGTTCATTGGCTCAGGTTTTTGAATCTTGTTTGGTGGCTCATTCTTCCTCATAGAAGGTGCTGGAGAAGACGGAGCACTTCTTTTCTTTGCCATTGCAAACATCATACCTATATCCCCTGTTGATAGTTTGTAGACATATTTGGCTTCTAGTCGAGGCATGGAACACCGAGAAACGATATCACTCTTCAGTGAGCTTACATCAAAGTCACTGAAAACAGGGCAGTGATCCGAACCCATTAAGAAGGGCCAGATATTGGCATCTTGACAAGTGTCTGCAAGTTCTGGAGTACAAAGGATCAAATCAATCCTTGACCCGTAGTTTCCTGGTCTTGAATTCATGATGGTGTTCCAAACAGTGTACAGTGCTCTCTTCCTGCCTTGGATCTTCCTCACCGTGTCCACAAATATTCTCTTCTGATCCTCTGCATTGGTCCAGATGGAGTCGATTAGAAGTTTATTCAACATTATCTTTGGAACAGATGACTTGATAAATTCGACAGCCTGAATGTAATTGACTTCCTCGAATTCTTGCTCTGAAGCTTCTCTGATCAGTCCAGCTTTGAAAAAGGTATCCAGACTTTCCGCACTATCAATCAAGTCTCGCGAAATATTGATATCACCCATCAAAACAACATGTTTCCCCATTTTCTCCAAGTTCCTGATCCTGCTGAATAGTGCTTTGAAGAACGACTCTCTAAACTCCTGACCCTCATCAGTACCCATTGAATTAGCAGGACAATAAGTGGAGATTATAACCACACCATTAGCCATTTCAAGTATAATGCAACGACCTTCACTATCAATTTTCTTTGCCAGTGCAGGTTCTAGTCCATCAACATAGCCACCAATAGATTGATCACTTTCAACATAAGGGATCTTCGAATCATGTGATATCAAGGCACCAGTGATTCCTTCTTCAGCTTTAACCACTCTTAATGCATCTTGAACACAGATGGGTTCGTGTGTCTTTGGTATCCTCACGTAAACTCCTACGCCTGAGTATCCCTTCTTCATGGACGGAACTGTTAGGAATGAACTGTACCCATCAATCTTCCCCAAACTGTTATCGATATCCTTTACTGTAACCTTGAGTTCCTGCAGCGTTATAATGTCGGTTTTTAGCGAGTCAAACATGGCACTGAGTGTTCTCAGCTTGTTCCAAGGATGATAGTGAAAGAGTGTTCTGAAACCGTTGATGTTAAAGGTCACCAGCCTCATGTTGTGGATCAGTTTCTCAGGAATTCTTTCTAGGATGTTGACATTGGATTCAGAAAAGCTCATACCTGGTTAAATTGGGTCTTTCTTCTTCCCATAGCTGGTGAAATTTAGTACAATGGCGCTGTTGATGCCAAAGCGTGTTAAAGAACACGCTAAAAATTCAAATTTCCAGACGCGAAAGGAAACGAAAGGAAAATCTTTAGACAAAACAAAAATAAAAAAAAAATAAAAAAAACACACCAACTTCACAAAAAAGCTTCGATCAAATTTGCTGTCAACGCAAGCTGAAAGCATGTCAGAGACCTCCATCCTTAGTCGAGGCCTGTATCTACTCAATCAATCGCCTTTCAAGCAATCACTACCGTCCCAGCTAGACGCGAGTCAGCCACACACATTCAATGTTGAGGAAGCCATCAGTCTTGCCCGTGACGAAGACTCAGTCTTTGCAGATGTGGGCCTCTTTTTGAAGAAGCGAAATTATGTTACAGATGAGTATCACCACAGACTGAGTGCTCGTTGTCTTAAACAAGATGCCAATCTCATTTCAGGAACCCTTCATGACAATATGATTAGGGATCCAGACTCAGCCCACCTCAAGATCAAGCTCTTGTCTGAATACGCACTATCGCGATTAACAAAGGATGAGAAGTTAATGGGACTCGAAGAACTCGGCCTTCTGGATGCTCATATTACAGAGTTAGAGGTTGTTATGGAAGAGATCAATACTCAATTGAAGCAAAATACGCGTACCATTGACAACACTCTATCCAAGGCTGAAGATGGATCCTTCTATGAGGATATCGAAATATTGAAAGCATTGATAAATTCAAACCATGCATTGGCAGGAAGGTTAGTTGAAGTGAGTAAAGAGCTGGAATCCAAACACAATACCTTGAACAATCAATTCCTACGGGTGTTTTCTCTGGGATATTTTGAAGACTTGAACCTGACGCTGCCCGCTATGGAGAATCCTTCCCTGTATGATAGGGACACTGATGAACTCATGTCCTACATTGTTTCCACTGCGGTTCAAAAGAATGTCGTGTTACCCCCACCAAATCCAGAAGCTCCGAAAGTTCAATGGGCTAAAGAGTGTCTCGATGCCATTTTGGTCACATCGAACACAGAAGGTCCAATCTTCAATGGTTCCACCAGTCTGGACACTGAAACTGATGCTTCAAAGGATCAAGAGATATCCAAGTGGAAAACTGCGTTTGAAGACCTCCAGTTTGCCCATAAATACTTGACAAGGCAATTTGAAGAGGAACGTAACATGAACTCCGCTGCCATGGAAACCCACATTAAAAAGAAGCTACAGGTGGAGGATCATTTGACTGATACCAAGGCTCTTTTAGAGAAGTCTCATCAAAGATCCATCTTGGTTGAACATGAAAAGAATGTACTGGAAAGTAAGTTGGATGAGAATATCAAAGAATTAAATGATCTAAAGAGACAAATTGCCAACTTGAAAATAGACAATCTGGGTTTTGTTCATCTCAATCACTCTCCTAATGGCTCAGATAAGGAGAATCGTTCGTCAGGGATACCAGAAAGTATGATGTCACCAACATCACCAATTACAGGAGTTGAGCTTCAACTAGATGGGAACTATCAAAATCCAAAGACTCCACTAACACAAAAGAATGTGAACAACTACAAGTTCCAGTCACCTTCATCTACAAAGTTCAACTCTAGTATATCCGTGCTCAGAAGTGAATTCAAGAAACTGGTGAATGAGATGCATGCCAATTTCGAATCCGAGTTGACCAAGGAGAAGAACGAACGCAAAAGACTTGAGAACCTCGTAAAGCGTTTTGAGGAGAGAGATGATGAAATAGACTTATGAATATGTATTATTAGAACCCTTTAATTGAGACACAAACTGATACTCAAACATTTGTAAGTTGTGTGTGTCAGAGCAGGAGCTGCCACCAGATATTGGGTGGCAACACCCACACACCACTTAATGGTCGCGAAAGATCTGCTTTTTTTTCGTGTTGAAGTAAACGCTGAAACAAATCATCGATTAAAAGCAGGAAACCTACTGTGATTCAATAATGGTATGTCGCGTTGGAGAGAGATATAGTCATATTTTGATTCAATACTAACAATGTCTGTCAGAGTGTTCAAATTTACGGCGACCAAGTCACTGAAGAAAGAGCCGAAAATGCTCGTATGTCCTCCTTTGTTGGTGCCATCGCCGTAGGCGATCTGGTTAAGTCCACTCTGGGTCCAAAAGGTATGGACAAGCTTCTACAATCTGCCTCTTCTGGTCAATCCCTCGTCACTAACGATGGTGCCACCATCCTGAAATCTATACCCCTTGACAACCCAGCCGCCAAAGTCCTTGTCAACATTTCCAAGGTCCAAGATGATGAGGTTGGCGATGGTACCACATCAGTGACTATTTTGGCTGCTGAACTATTGAGAGAAGCTGAGAAACTTGTTGATCAAAGAATCCATCCACAGACTATCATTGAAGGATACAGAATTGCCTCTCATGCCGCATTGACTGCTTTGGAGAAGATTGCAGTTGACAATTCTGACAACCAGGAGAGCTTTTACAACGATTTGGTAAACATCGCCAAAACCACTCTATCATCGAAGATTTTGTCCCAGGACAAAGAGCAGTTTTCCAAGCTTGCTGTTGATGCCATTCTGCGTTTGAAGGGTTCTACTGATCTAGAGCATATTCAGATAATAAAGAGAATTGGTGGTCAGCTCTCTGACTCTTTCCTAGACGAAGGCTTCATTCTAAACAAGAGATTTGGCAGTTCCCAATCTAAGAGAGTTGAGAACGCGAAGATTCTAATCGCCAACACCTCTTTGGATACAGACAAGGTCAAGATCTTCGGTGCCAAATTCAAGGTTGACTCTACCTCCAAGTTGGCTGAGTTGGAGAAGGCGGAGAAGGAGAAGATGAAAACCAAGATTGACAAGATTGCCAAGTTTGGCATCAACACTTTCATAAATAGACAACTGATCTATGACTATCCAGAACAACTCTTTAGTGGCCATGGTATCAACTCCATTGAGCACGCCGACTTTGAAGGTGTTGAGAGATTGGCATTGGTTACTGGCGGTGAAGTTGCTTCCACTTTTGATAATCCAGAGCTTGTTAAGTTGGGGTCTTGCAAACTTATTGAAGAGATTATGATTGGTGAAGATGTTATGACCAAGTTTTCTGGTTGTGCTGCTGGTGAGGCTTGTACCATTGTTCTAAGAGGCGCCACAGAACAGGTGTTGGATGAAGCTGAGCGTTCTTTACATGATGCTCTATCTGTGCTGTCCCAAACTACTAGAGAGACAAGAACTGTTTTAGGTGGTGGTTGTGTTGAGATGAACATGTCCAAGGCTGTAGACACTGCTGCCCAAAGCGTCGAGGGTAAGAAGGCCCTTGCAGTTGAAGCTTTTGCCAGAGCCCTAAGACAGCTACCAACTATCCTAGCTGACAATGCTGGCTTCGACTCAAGTGAGTTGATTACGAAGTTGAGATCATCAATCTACAATGGTATGACCACTTCTGGTTTGGATTTGAATAAGGGTATCGTTGCAGATGTCAGAGAGCTGGGTATTGTTGAGTCTTACAAACTGAAAAAGGCTGTCGTTTCTTCCGCTTCTGAGGCTGCCGAAGTTCTTTTGAGAGTGGATAATATCATCAGAGCTAAACCAAGAACAGCCAATAGAGCTTGATCACAGTGTTTAAAAGAAACAATGACGGTTTAGTTTAGTTTTGGTCTCTTGTAGATTCTACTCATATCATGGATCGAATTCCGGGAACATTGCCCTCGGAATTTTATCCAATACCCTTCGTTCGAAAAATCAGGAGAACTTGCCCCGCCTTAAAACAACAACAGGACACAACGCAAAAGCTACTAATCATGCTTCGCTCACATGCAACTAGAGCTGTGTTTCAGCCATTCAGAGTCTTTGCTGTACCAAATCTTCGTAATTTCTCTCAATCGAGTCGCAGGTGCGCTGCAGCCAGTGAAGAGGACCAACCTCCTGTCGATTTGAAGACTCTTCCAAGAAAGCAGTACGATGAACTGCACGCAGCTCTTGTGAACCCAGCCGACAAATATAAGGAAACTGGTGAGGAGTTGCACGAATTTGGTCAGTACTTGATCACATCCTTGCCAAAGTTCATCCAGAAGTTCTCAGTCTGGAAGGATGAGTTGGTGATTTACATTCCACCAACCGCAGTCATTCCTGTCTTTTCATTCCTCAAGAATCATACCACCACTCAGTTCAAGTGCATCATTGATATCACTGCTGCAGACTACCCATCTAGAACCAACAGATTTGATGTCGTGTACCACTTGTTGTCCATTCGTTACAACTCCAGAATCAGAGTTAAAACCTACGCTTCTGAAGTTTCAGCTGTTCCTAGTTTGACACCACTGTACGAAGGTGCCAATTGGTATGAGAGGGAGACGTATGATATGTATGGTGTCTTCTTCGAAGGTCATCCTGATTTGAGAAGAATCCTGACAGATTATGGTTTTACTGGACATCCTTTGAGAAAGGACTTCCCAACCACTGGTTACGATGAGGTTTACTGGGATGAGGAGAAGAAGAGAGTTGTTTACAAACCATTGGAGTTGACCCAGGCTTTCAGAAACTTCTCTGTTGGCTCTAGTGTCTGGGAACAAGTTGGTGAGGGGAAGGACTCCACTCCTGACTCCTTCAAGTTCCCTACTCCTGAACCAGATCCAGAAACCGAAACTAAAGACGAGCCAAAGAAGTGAGTTCACTACTAATCTTATTTATTACTCTTATTTATTCCTTATTTATTTCCTATTTATTGAAATACACAACATCCTTAGAAGCCCTCTTTTGCGGGTAGTTCCAGCTTTTGTGATGACACCACAATTTCATGAGGACTCCATTTGGCAGATTTTCCTTAATCGTCAAAATTTGATCTTGCAATTCTTTATCAAAATCATTGGAACCGTTGCTGAAATAACCTGAAACCATTAAAACTAGATCTGTTGCTAGCTAATTATTTTGAAACCTAGAACAACGTTCACATACTTTGTTTAGAAATGTTACAGACTGCCATTAGTACCTTGCCTTTCTTCGTTAAGACTATCCCATTATGGCTTATCGACATCAGTATGTTCAATATTTTTGATTGATTAAGTTTTGATTCACTAACAGCCTTTTCAGGGACTTCCCTTTTGATGATACTGGCCTTCTCGATTATATTTCTTTTCCTCGACTGGGTTGGAATATTGGGACCCAGACGAATCAAAAACATTCCAATGGTCAGTGGATTGCCGATAGTGGGAAGTTTGTTCCAAGTATTGTCTGATCCAGCTTTGAGGTATATGGAATGGTCTAAAACTAAAGGGGACGTGTTCCAAATCAGAATGGGCACGAGAATAGTTGTGGTTGCAAACTCATTTGATTCTGTTCGAGAATTATTCTTGAAAAACAGAGAAGCCAACAACTCCAGGCCAATACTGTTCACCTTTCACAATGTTGTTTCCAAGACACAGGGTTTTACAGTTGGCACAACACCATTTGGTGAGTCCTTTAAGCGAAAGAAGAAGATTGTGTCTGTCTCCTTAAATAAGAAAAATGTGGAATCATATAGCAAGTTCATTGATGTTGAGAACAGAAACATGTTCAGAAGAATTGATGAAGTGTCAGAAAATCCAACTCTACAAATGCTTGAAAGGGATCTGGACATCTTCACTCTACTTCAGGGGTTTGTCCTTAGAGTCAGTTTATTCATCACTTATGGCTATCTAGTGAAAGTGGAGCATGATAGGGGTTGTACGTTATTTAATGAGATCAGTCATGTTGAGAACAGAATAGTGAGATTGCGAGGTCATACTTCAAATTTGCAAGACTATTTACCAATCCTCAGATACTTACCATTTAATGATCCTAAAACAATTCAGGCTAATGACCTAAGAGCTAGAAGAGATATTTACATGAACAAATTTATCAATGACTTCAAGGCGAAGTTTGATTCAAATGCTGACTTCAAGAGTTCAATTACAAGTAAAGTTTTCCGACAGAGTCTAGATTTGCCTATAGTCAATGACGAAGAGTTGAAGTCGGCCTGTTTGACAATGGTTAGTGCTGGTTTGGATAATACACCGCTTGTTTTAAACCATATTCTTGGCCACTTGTCCCAGCCAACCTATGGGAAGGATCTACAACAGAAAGCTTTGAAACACATCTTACGAACGTACGGATCCGTGAAGCTTGCGTTTGATAACTGTATCAAAGGCTATTCGGTTCCGTACATTGAAGCTCTTATCAAGGAGGGTCTTAGATTCTTTTCTGTGCTACCAACCAGTTTACCGAGACAGACATCAAAAGATATCATCTTCAGAAATGCAGTCATACCAAAGGGTACCATTATGTTCATGAATACATTTGCAGCTAACCATGATCTAAAGCACTTCCACAGACCCTATGAGTTTTTGCCAGAGAGATTTCTTCATGAAAATGGTCAACTTCTTGCCACATCAGAGTCTTCTATGATGTTGACCTTTGGTACTGGTAGTAGAATGTGTGCTGGTGTTCATTTGGCTATGAAGGAAATGTATGTTTCCCTTGTGAGGATGATTATCCTTTACGAGATCAATCCACCAAAGGATTCTAGATTCCTAATGGAACTAAATCCCTTCAAACTGAACTCTGTACCAGATTCTGTGGCATTTGAACCACAAGTCTTCAAGATATTGCTCAAGAAGAGGGATCCAGACCTATTTGGTTCTCTTATAAGTAAAGAGAGGACTTATTTTGTCCCAACCGAGTTCTTAGGAGGTTGAGTGTCCCTAGTCTGTCACTGAATGGGCAGAAAGTACCCACCATTATCAGATCAATTTGTATGTGATTCCTGTTCAACGAGAGATTCTCTATCCTACGGAATTTGGGGCGGTATTCGAGTTTCCCCTTCCTTTCTTCAGATTTCTTAGTCAAACATCTATTATTATTAGCAGGTATTATTATGTCTATAGTCTTAAAAGATCGGTTCCTCTCTTCTTTTGTTCTGCTCCAAGAATGTTTCATCTTATGGAGCCGTTGTCAAGAGTTTTGTCCATGTTCCTTGAATAAGTGGTTACTCACTCATCAGGACTTTGATTCTTGAGGCTTTAGCTCGATTTTTGCAACACACGTGGCGCAGTGCAGCAAAGGAGACATGATAACCAGTTAAGAGTACCTACGAACCTCTAATCTCTAGTATTTTGTAGACTGCTAATTCCCACTCATTTTACTTGATTATGTGATCTCCTTGATTTGATCAATGTTTCGAGCATTCTTTACTGCCACAATAAAGTGGTTTTGGCCGAGTGGTCTAAGGCGTTAGATTTAGGTTTACAAGCTTAAAATCTCTAATATCTTCGGATGCGCGAGTTCAAATCTCGTAGGCCACATTATTTTTTTTTATATTTTTTTTTTTCTTTAAAGTTGGCTTGTGCAAATTCTGTCTGCCCCACAGTTCCACAACCAAAAGAACAACTTCATTTCCCCAGCAATGGCTCTCCAGCGTATGATTTGGGGCTCTTTTCAAAGAATTTCACGCCGTCAGTTCTCCACGACTTTGTCTCGTGCCAAACCACCACCTCTAGCCCCCGTTGCTGGCTCCTTTCACTCCACTTATCCCTCAGGGTTCAGACTGCCAAAACCAAAAACATGGGAAGAATCCAGTGAGTCCGCCTTGGACAAGGCAATGAAGTTCTTCCTCCTCTCTGAGATGTTCCGTGGTATGTACATTGTCCTTGAGATGTACTTCAGGGCTCCATACACCATCTACTACCCATTCGAGAAGGGCCCCGTCTCTCCAAGATTCAGAGGAGAGCATGCCTTGAGAAGATATCCATCTGGAGAAGAGCGTTGTATCGCTTGTAAGCTATGTGAGGCCATTTGCCCTGCTCAGGCAATCAC